>VZUI01000699.1:0-135723 GCA_013401135.1 Cettia cetti | reverse complement strand
AATCTTGATAAACAACTGTCCTTTCTCAAAACAATTTTGTACAGCTGTGTGTTTGTGTTTCTCTAGTTTCACCAATGGGACTAAAGAGGTGTCCTTCCTATTCACCAATCATGCTAAGTATGTATCAGAACACCATATAAAAAGTAGTAAGAATTAGACAATAAAGCCTTCTTTATGCTATTTGCCTTCTGAAATATTTGGAGTCTCTCGTGTCCAACAATGACACATAACATATAACAGAGATTCAATATTTAGAAAGAATACTATATAATTATTGCAGAAGAGATACAACATACTGTAATGATTCATTGCCTAAATCAGAACATCAGAACTTATGGGGAAGCACAAATCAATGACTAATAACAGCACAGAACATATGGACAGAAGCTGAGAAATAACATATTCTTATATTCTACTGGAAATCATACCTTTAGCTGGAGGAGCCTCAATTTTTTTAGGAACAGCAGGAGGGGCAGGTTTCTTAGGAACTGCAGGCACTTAAAAAAAGTATTTGGTTTAGAATATTTGAAGTAAAAACTGGCACATGCATCATGTAAGAGAAATGTGTTGTTGAGAAAGATTACACATGGACATGTTTTGCTTACCAAACATGACAGTTGACCAAATTGAGATAAATGTAATGTTCTAAAGATTATAATATGGGATATTAAAGTGAGATATATTATATCTTTTGCAAGGGGAGTTTCTACTTTAGGAACATATGGCATTTTTTCTTCTGGAGCTCTTTTTTTAGGTACTTGTGGCACTTCAAAGATATTAATTATAATATAATTAGCTTAAATTAACAAGTTTTTTAAGAATAAATCTACAGCACACCTATACACAAAACTGACACAAAAGATACACACCAATGTAGATGAAGTACCAGCAAAACCAGATTAACTTAGCGATCAACCCCAAAATTTGACATAGACAAGATGCTTAAGATAATAAGAAAATAACATTATTTTTTTTAGTGTACCTTTAGGTGTTGGAGCTTCCTCTCTTTTTGGAATAGCAACCCTTTTCTCTGGGGGAGCTTTCTTAGGAACCTCTGGCACTTAAAAGACCATAAAATATAAGATAACTGAATGCTAAATTTCAAAGATTTATTGGAGTATTAGAGGTTTCATTAATCCATTTGTAAGAATATCAAGACACACCACATAACACATTCATACACTTAACGTAGAAAGACATATGACAAGAGCAACGTATGTTTGATAAAAACCAAAATCAAACTAGTTGCTGGAAGACTATCAAATGCTTTAAGACTGATTTCTAAACTGAAGAATGAGCTGTTCAAATACATTACCAGGTTTGAAAAAATGTCATGGATGTACAGAGAATTACACATAAAATATAAATTCTAACATAAACATGCTTGCATACAGACTAACAGGAAAATAAAACTCAAGCCGTGTACACTCCATCAGTAAGTGTATCTTTGGCATGCAGATGTTCTCCTTTGGGAAAAGGAACATGTACTTTTTCTTCAGGCACAGTTTTCTAGGCTCTTCAAAAACTCTAAAGGTGTTAAAATTAATTTAAGTAATCTTTCTAAGGCTTTTGAATGCCTTAGGTGAGAACACATGACACACAAAGGTTAGATTTATCATATGTGTTGGGAACTTAAGAGAAGTTAGGAAAAGAGGACAATAGCACAGAACTGATTTAATCCACATTCAAAAGATGCTCTACCTTTTGCTGGGGGAGCCACTTCCTTTTTAGCAACAGCAACTTTCTTTTCTGGAACAGGTTTCTTAGGGACTTCAGGCACTTTGGAAAATATTGTGAAAGTAAGAGATCTTTAGTTTTTGGAACACTAATCCAGATTTGAGTAATCCAAGATTGTTTTATATAATGAACACAGTGCATGGACAAGGAGCTGAGCACTGCAATGGACAACACAATACAATGTACAGCCTTTTAGACAAATGTGGACAATACAGCAAAAACATCATGATACAGTATAAAACTCCTATGTTAAAATCACTGCACTAGCACCTTTCATTTTGCTCTCTTGAAGTAAAAACAATCTACACATGCCTGCAAAACTCACACAACTTAAATAGAAATAATAAGCAAAAGATAGTTTAGAAAGAGAAGGGCCCAAGCTGAAACAAATTCAAGCTGTAAGCTAAGTTATAGCACAATTGAAAAACGGAACTTGTGCAACAGAGACAATACAAAATCAAATAATGCATAAGGAGACGGTACAAAAACAAAGATACATAGAGAGTAAATTCCTATATATATTCAAGAAAGCATGAAAAAAATACAAAGAAAGAAAATTTATTTGAGTTTTGCTTCTTTCTTTTTTACTAGAACAGTAGAAATACCTTTAGCTGATGGAACTTCTTTTTTAGGAACAGGAACAGGCTTTCTTTCTTCTGGAACACGCCTCTTTGGTATCTCAGGCACTTTAAAAGATAGGTGGTGATCATTTAGGAGACAGTTACAATAATTGGTAAACCACAGTAGGCTACTCTTGACATGGTGTATGAGCAAACATTAAATGTCAAAACCTATTCTGTTTTATCAAACATATACAACAAACACATCTCACAAAAAGCTATTAAAGGAATTACTTAAAGCAGTCATGAAGAAGAATAAGATAGAAATGCAGTAAGGCTTGAAGCTTTGAGAGCAGAGCCATAGAGAAATGGAAAGATCTCAGTTTTCATATGCTATCCTTTGGTAAACAGTGTTACAGACAGGTAACGGGAAAGTTTAGAAAAACAGGGCAGATGTTGGTGCAAAGACTTTATTCACCTTCAACGTGAGAGATCTCCAGCTCTGTGGAAACGACTTCTTCCTCCTCCTCAATCTCTCTATCTGCTACAATAGGAATTTTAAAGATATTAAATATCAATGTCCATAGTAAATCTGAGAAACTTTAAGAAGATATTATGTGTGTACAGTACACAATCATCACTGAAACCCATTTGTTAATATGTAAAACAATCTAATCCAGAAAATAAACAGCATGTGCAAATTGAATTTTGATTCAAATTAAAACAAAGAAACGAACAAACATTTATTAGACTTCCATCTTTAATTAAACTACCTTCAATGGGGTAAACAGCTTCAAAGAATCTTTCTTCTACTGTTTTCTCATGCTCTGTTGGCTCTTCAAAGAAAAGTGTTTAAACAATATTAAGATAAAATACTTGAAATATTTCCATCTATCAAGCTAAATAAAACTAAAGCTACATAACACAATGGACAAAAAAAGCAAGGCATACTGAAAGACAAATGTACAATGTCTAAATATGTAATTTGTCATACATAAAAATAGGTCAAAAGAAAGTATGGTAGGATTGATAGGTTTTTTTTGATTTGGGTACACAGACTTTTGGTTTTGTACATACCTGTAACATCATATGAATACTCTTCTTCTCTGTGGACAGAAACTGACATCTTTTCTTCTGAAACAGTCCATGTTTCTACTGTTGGTACTTTAAAGATAGGATTTTGTTTTAGTATTTAATATTCTAGATCCACATTAGTGGTAGTCAGCATGTGAGTTTTTTTCAAATCTTTATTTGTATTGCACATTTAAGTCTTAGACATATTTAGACAGTCAGTGTTCATATTCTAAAATACTGAACACAGAAGAAGGACACAAGTATAATATTTAGTATTGGTTAAAGACTAATGACAAAAGACACAGACATCTTTAACCCAAACTTTTGAAACAAAATGCATGCACAGGCTTTTGAAAATAGTACATCAAAAGAATTCTAAAGGTGGTTCTTCAAAGATATTTTTGGGCATGGGGACACAATTATGCTTATTATGTAAGGATAGGCCAGCAAGCAGAATAGATGAAGAAAAAGCTAAGTCACACTGCAGTGTGACCATAGTCTTTTCAAACAAGAACCAAAAGACTATCAACAAATATGTTAAAAACAGACTTTATAAAAAAACAAAAGCATGGTAGACATATTAATTAAACACTGGGAGTAGTCACAGCATGACTACTAGCATGGATCAAATACATACACACAGGCCCACATATTCCAAAGAAGCACAGAAACACATTGGGTGCTGGAAAAAGTGTAAACTGCAATTCAAAGATGCTGATCTGTACCTTCCTTTTTCATAATTTTCTCCTCAACGACCATTGGTGTAGGTTTTGGTGGCAGAACTTTCTTGGTAACTGTTGGCATTATAATTTTGTTACTCAGTCAAACATTTAAGCAAAGAGATCAAAATAAATCTACAGCTATCTATCAGTAATGTTGAAAATATGATAAACAAGACAAAGAATCTAACTCAACAGTTACGTCAGGCTTCTTGGAATCACACAAAGCAACATAAGGAATGTGTTTGTTTCTTTTTATTGCTATGTTCTAAAGGCACTCAGGCTATTTAGCACACAGGTCATTTCCTGATACTTATTGAAATGCAGCTGACAGAACCCTGCTGCTTAAGGGGAAATGCTACACAAAAGGAAGTATCTACAAAGAGAATAAGGGTGCATCTTTATTTTATAACCAAAGAATTAACCAAGGCATCTTGGTAGATGGGTCAAAATGGAAATCTAAGCAAAGAAGGGGATTTCACATCTTCAGCTTGGAGTGAGACACACTATTTCACCCAGTAAAATTTTATATACACTTCCTTTCTTAAAACATTGGTAATTAATATTTGCATTTAGTATTTTTTCCTGAAAAGCTTTTAATCTTCTTTTTAAAGAATTCAACAGAAGCTTTTATTAGATGTTTCAAAGACTGAAAAATTGATCAGACCATGTTAAGTAAAGACAAAACATATGCAGATCAGCTAAGTAACAAAAGCCACAACTTTTATGTAAAGATGACGTTAAGATAACTAAACAGTATTTACCCTCAGCTCTTTTGACTTTTTCTTCTGCAACCCTCTGAGTGGTTACCTCCACTTTTTCATCGACAGGTTTCTTGACAACTGCAAGGAATTCAGATAAATTTATTGTTTAAGTAATCTTGCAAATTGTTTTCTGGATACAAACCAGATAGAACTGGCTGAGTTTTTGTTTAGGATGTTATAAAGCCTGTGCATCCCATGCTCTGTTCAGTGCACTGTTTGCTGGTGGTGAACAGTGGTGGCAATGAGGCCCACCCTGCCCTGAGAGATATCTAGTGATCTGAGTGGAAAACACTTCCCAGAAGGGCAGCATTTAATTTCATAAAAGTTAAACCCATGCCCAAGGCTAATATACAGGGAGAAGGAAGGATAACTGAGGCTCATTTTAATTTTACCATCAATTCTTGTTTTGATTCAACCACCTTTGAGCAGATAGCTCAAAAAATATGAGATGGGAAAAGAGAGTGGGTTCCCATGACCCTTGCTTCTCTCACTGTCCAACATAAAGAGAATTTTCTTCTTTCCAAGGAAATGTGAATAACCAGTACCATTCGGCCTGAAGGAGATGCATGAGAGATCTTAACCTGCATGTTCCTGTTAGTTTTGTGGGAAACCCATACCTTTTTGAACAGTCACTTCCTTCTTTTCCTTCTTTTCAGCTATAATAGCTGGTGGTTTTCTCTCAGGCACGGGTTTCTTAGGAACTTCAGTCACTTAAAAAAAATAACATCATTTAATGATAAAAAGTATGTTCCCTAAAGGCTCTGTCGACAGAAAGGTATTAGTTATGCCATTGTAATTTTATGAATTTTAAAAACACACAGAGTGTTTTGGAGATCAAATTTTTGAAGCAAAATGTTTTGCTTATTTTCAAGTTTCATGTTTTCTCACCAGAGCCAAATTTTGTTCCTAGAGGCACACATGTTACTAATCTCCAAGACAGTTATAGCATGAGAGAAATTGCAAAATACAGCCAAATGTGTGAAACATTTAAGTAAATCAAGTTTATCTACAGCACATGAAAGTTACAGAAGAAATATCCAAAAAACTAAAAATGACACATATCCTTACTACTAACTCATATTAGGTTTTAAAGACCTGCAAAGTTGATTGGTAATTAATTTCTAACATATCCATTCCTATCTGCATCCATACGTTGTGATATCTTGTGTTATCATGAAGTGTCACTTTAAATTTGCCAGCATATTACGGCTCCAGATATTTTAGCAAAAACAAAACCAAAAAAATGTTGCCTAGTTCAAAATGTTAGGGCCTTAATAATAAATATGAGAAAAGGGAAGAAATAAAATGACATGATAATTCAAATACCTTCTTCATGAATTATTCTTTTTTCTTCATAAGTAATTTCTCTTTTCTCATAAGCTTCTTCCCATTCCTCTTCCCCTTCATCATAGCCCTCTTCTTTGACATAATAGTCATGGTCTTCACCATAATCTTCTTCCCATTCTTCATAAATTTCTTTGGGCACCTCATGTATTTTCTTTTCCTCATGTATCTCTTCTCTCCTTGCCATGGATGTTATTTTGACCTCTTTGGGCTTCTCTGGTAGCACCTCAGGAACTTAAAATAAATAAATTGATTTTTCATATCACAGTCTGGAATTTGCAAGGCATTTAGTGAAATTATTTACACTCGCAGATGCTTTAAAGAAGGGACTATTTTTTAAGCAGTCACAATCAGCTTGGATTTAAAATGTGTGTTTTTAATGTAAAGCCGAAAATCAAACAATTTTGATAGATTCAAGTTATTTCAAAACAAAACATCATGTTTCCACAAGGTAATTTTACTCTTTTAAAGAAAATTTTCAAACAAAGGAAAAGAGTTACCTTTACGTGGTGGGACTTCTTCAGGAACTTTTTTAACCACCTTTTGGGGCACTTTCTTTAATGGAACCTTTTTCTCTGCTTAAAAATAATAGATTTAAAAATTTAATTTAAAAAAACCTCAAGAACCACTAAAAAGCCAAACAAGAAAAATTGAAAAACCAACTGTCATAACGAAACATGAACATAATATTCAAATACTGTAAGGACTTTTACCTGGCTTTTTCTCCTCTGGAGGTGGAACAAGAGGCAGAAGAATGGGAATAGGGGCAGCTTGTAGGAAAAATGAAATATTTAGAACAAAATTTAAGTTTGATATTTTCTTGTAAATTAAGAAAAATCTTGCTTTGGGAAAATAGATTATACGATTTTATTGTAGCTGCAGAACAAAAGCAAACATGGTGCTTATTCTGAGAGTTTACAGTAGCTGAATAAATGTAATATGGGTGGGAATCCCCAGTCTACCTTTAGACTCATTGAATCCTGAATGTCCTCAGCTTTATTTTCATTGCTGCCACCAGCCTCCTATCTTTTCATCTAAATATCAAATCTTCCCCTTCCTGCTTTACCAAATTATCCTGGAAATAAACCCAAGACGTTTAAACTGCTGATGTTTATAGTAAGCTACTGGGTGTAACAGAAATATAAATACTGTTTGTTGTCTAAAACCAGAGCCTGGGGAGAGACCATGTTCGCCATAAACATGAAATCCAATGTATGGCTTTAAAAGAATATTTTTTAAAGACAGTAATTCAGACAGCTCATTCTAAAGATATTTTTTGTTGCAAAAAAAAGAGATGAAAATTTAAAATAGAAAATATGAGAGAGGAAGATGGAAATAAAAGGAAGATCAAATCAACAACAGACTGATGGGAAAACATGCTGGAAGGACTCTTTTTCAGAGAATTAAATTAGCTCCTATCACTACCTGTGTAGAGTTTTCACCTTACACACAGAAAAGAAGACTATCCAAGTCAAGTCTTGTTCACAGGGACAATTAGTTAGATCTTATTGCTGAGTTAAGATTTTTCCCACTGGCCTTCTGGTTCAGTGCAGATATAGAACATGTATGGTTTGTTGCCCTACCTTCAGCTGGCTTTTGAGCTGGAACTGCAACCTTGGCATCAGGAACATCTAGAAAATCAAAATGTTTAACTGACTTAATAAATACTACCAAAAAACAAAATCAATGTGCCCTCCTCAAGAATAGTAGTTGGTGGTGCTTAACTCTTTCTCATTGTAACATAAAAGGATTGTAACTTGCTCCTCAAGTCCAAGTTAGCCAACCAATATGTAACTAATTGTATTAGGCTTTTAGTTCAGCCAGCCCATACAATGTTATGTTTTATTTCTAAATAATTCTTGCAATATTTGGAGTAGGCTCTTAAGAACATTCAAAAAAGATCACTACGTATCATAAGGAGGTGATTTTTTACCTATTTTCCCTCCTTGCTTATTTTTTTTTTCAGTTGCACAGGGAAAATCCTATCTATTAATTGCTACATCTTCATTGTTCTATTCCTTAGCAATTCAAACAAAAATAAACTTGTGCATTTTAGAGAATGGGGCATTCCATATTGTACAAAATAGGGTCCTTATTAATGCCACTGATTATGGATTTATTTCAGCATTCATTGCCACTACTTATGAGAATAATAGTTCCATGTGCCTGTGGATGAGGAATACTTTTTCAGGATGTAGGTTATACTTACTCTAACTAGGAAAAAAAGATTGGAAAATAATTTAAAAAGCAGAGCAATGCTTTAGTTTTGTGACAAGAGTATAGACAAGATCTTGTAGCAGTCTTGCTTGAGGACTTTACCTGGTGGCTTCAACTCCAGTTTGATTTCTGCAAAGGAATATTAGATTTCCATTAGGACTATTGATTTTTCCAGAATCATATTTCAAACAATCAAATTTGCACATAGTTATGATCATGAATCTGTTTAGAAAATTTGCTAACCTTTAGTTACGAGATAGAGCTCTGCAGTGCTTCTTGCTTCTCCTCTTGGTTCAAGACGAGCAATTACAGAATACACACCTGCAGCAGCCAAGAATGTTCATATTTATATGCTTTTATCATTTCAAACCAGACAAAGAAAAAAAAAAGATAAAAAATGGCACCAGCACAAATGTTTAATGCATTTTTACCTTCATCTTCTGCATTAACATTGTGAATAGTCATGTAATGACAACGACCTTCACTTCTGAAGCTGTACTTGGGACTCTCTCTCAGTTCAGTGGGGCCTTTATACCATGTCACAACTGCATCATCAAAGGACACCTCGCACTCGAAGGTTGCGGACTGGTGTTCACTCACAACAATGTTCTGTATGCTCTTGGTGAACTGAATTGGTTCCGCTGTTTTTAGAAAGAAAAGATACATCAGTTGTTATGCAGCACCGCGGCATTTACTGTATCTGAATCCTTCTCATTTTTGTCATCAAAATAGCTAAATTTTAATGAGACAATAGCAATAGATCTTGAAAAAGCGGAGTAAGAAAAAGGGATTCCATGTTCTATGCAGCTTTATGCATAAGAATGAAGATTAGAAGACGTAAGAGTTCAACTATAAGAAGATTGCTGTGCAGTTACCTTTTGTAAGAGAAGCCATTAAGGAAACTAAAGACAGAGAATAATTAAGAAACGGTCCAAGGAAAATACAAGAATCCCAAAGAAAACAGAAACTAGTACAACTCAGATTGCTTGTGGGCTACGGGACATTATTAATCATGGTTTAGTCAAGAATGCTAAGTTACACAAGTATGTCACATGTTGTTCAAAGCGAAAGGACAGTAAATGTTCTTATTTAGTCTGTTTCCAAGTTTTGGAATCTGTCTTTCAGAAATTATTTTTATTTTCATTTGTCCTGCTAATGAAACCTCCAGAAACTGTCAGTATTGTAAGAAGGAGATTCTATAACTTTACAAACCTTCGATGGCCAGATCTGCCGTTGTTTCTAGACTGTCAAGCTTGCAGGTATACTGTCCCTCGTCTTCCGTTCTTACATCCTTGATGATGAGTTTGTGCACTTTGTCAGAGACCTGTGTTGAATATCTCCCTCCTATCTTAATGGGTCTCCCATTTCTATACCACTGAGACTTGGCATTTGGGATAGAGAACTGGCAAGTCAGTGTGCATGTTTTTCCTTCCTTGAAAGTGGTGTCATGAAGGTGCCGCTCAACTGCAGGTTCTATTGGCATGTTAAAACATACATTGTAACAGAGATCAGAGAATGGAATAAATGAAGTGTAAACTAATTCAAATATGTACTTCAGAAGTACACTTACCAATCACAGTTAGTTTGGCACTGGCAATATGTGGTCCACATACTATTCTGAAATTTCCTTGATCTTCAGGCTGGCAGTTTCTAATTCTCAGTATGTGGCGATCACCTTCAATTCTAATTTCATATTTGTCATTGGAGTCCAGTTTCTGGGTTCCTTTGTACCATGACAGTTTAATTTCTGGATAGTTAATCTTAATCTCACATTCAAAGATAGCATCCTCATCTGCTAAAACCGTCTGATTTTCAATGTCTCTGATCAGAGTAATAGGCTGGAAAATATTAGTTTAAGTTAATTTCAAGTTCCCTGTAATAGGTCTGAATATTTCACAAATCAGTCCAAAAATATTTTACCTCTGTTTGTGTGAGTCGTTGCTGAATAAAAGCTACAAGTTCATCAAACTCCTGATCTTCCCTTTGAGCTCTCTCTGTGAGCTCAATTTCCTATAAAAATGCAGAATAGACTCAAAGATTAAAGGATACTAAATGTCAAGCTGTCATGTTTATCCAACACAGAATTCATTCCTACATCAAATTTTATATAACTGTACTGTAACCAACCTATCTTCCCACTCTAACAATTTCAGTCAAGTTATGAAGACAGAACCTACTTAGCCAGAAGGCCCGTTTATTCTTCTTGGATTTGAGCAAGCACAAAATTGAGAACTGCCAGTAAAAATCTAAAGAGGAACCAGAAATTCCTGCACACATCATGACTTCAGAGCTTCAGAGTGTGGACACAATGTCTGTTTAAGGAAATATATTACTCCTAAGGGAGTGCAGTCACACTATATCTTACCAATCTATGGCTTTCTTCTGCTTGGGTTTGCTTTAGTAACTCAAAGGCTTGCAGGAGGCCACGGAAATCTGTAATTCCATACATGCGAGCATATTTCTCATATTCTTTGGGATCTACATTTTTGAGAAGTTCCAAGATATCAATAGGCTGCTCTTCCTCTTCTTTTCTTTTTGTTGGAGTGCTATTCAAATCAAAACCAGAAGTTAACTACGCAGCATTTCATTCCCAGAAAGCTGTTTAATGAAATATTGAATCACCGCAGAGCTGTCCTGTGCAGTAGAATCCTTTAGCTTAGTCTAGTCAAATGCTTTTATTTTAAGTACAGTTATTCCTATTTAACAAATACTTTAAAATTATATCTTGTTCTGATATATCTGTTACATATAATAAAAAAAGTTTCTTCTGTGGTGATAGCAAATAATCCATAAAAACTTTCAATATACCTTTTTAGTTTTGCCCTGAAATCCCCTTCAACAACTTCTTTCTTTCTTTCTTCAACTTGCAGGTTTACACTCCTCTCAATTTCACCATGTTGGTTAAAAGCTACGCATTTGTACATGCCAGAATCAGTTTTTATTGTGTCCTTTATTTCTAGTTTGGCTTCGTCTCCTCTCTGCTGGATTATAATGCGGCCTCCCTGGTTGAGTTGCCTCCATTTTCCCTTCATCCACTTAACATTTGGAATTGGATCTCCTCCAACTTTTGCAATAAATGTTGCAACGGTCTCTGCAGAAAGATGCAAATGAGGAAGCTAAGTCTTTTCAGTTGTTTATGACAGAGGGACATAATCTCAAACAAAAGATGGAGGCATATTGTACTGTTTTGAAAAGAGTCCTTACTTTCCATGACTTTGATACTCTGAGGCTCTGACACAAAATAAAGTTTGCCTTCCACTTCTGCTTTCTTTGCTGCTGGAGCAGCTGCCGGTTTTTCTAAAAAGACAGAGTCAGAGAGTTATAACAGATGGCTTCATGTAATAATTTATGTTCATAGGCGATGATGCTTCTGAAGGAATTGTAAAAAAGAAATTAATTCCTGAGATGGAACAAAATGGTCTGCAAGAGGTAAAAAAGCAAAAAACCTAAATATTGTTTTAACCAACTTGCAGTTTACTTTCCAGATGAAACTGTTCACAATGGGCCATGCTGTCCTATTCATTTACTTCACTCAGGCCATTTATACTCAGCATGGGTGCAAATACATCTTTTCAGTCCATTTCTGGATATCATGCCCTAAAAGTTACTTGCATTTTTTTATCAGTGGTCTGTTAAATTCTCTTGTTTTTCTTTGACTTAGTCCTTAGCCTTGTGGCTAACCATGCAGTAAAAAGACTATTTGTGCAAACTGCTGGGCTCTTGTATTCTTTATGCAATGGTAAAGCAAAAACTACACAGAAGGACTCATGTTTAGACATTATTTACTTTCAGCTAAAAGGTCAAATTGTCTCAGAGCTGCAATAGTCTTAAAACAATGAGCCTCTAAGGCCACATGCTCAAATTCCTTCTGTATTTTCCTTTAATAAACACCACTTTTCCCATGCTTTCTGTAAAACATGCATGTCCAAATAATTTCATCCATTTAGCTTGCATTTTTCTTAAATTTGGTGCTTAGATTTAGGAAATAAATTCTTAATCTCTTTGGTGGGAATGCACTATTGATTTGACACTGATCTTTCAGCATTTATGTCACTATTGATATATAAATTATTGTTAAATAATCTTTTTTATCAGATTCTATGGTTTTACAAAAAGCTAAAAATAAATAATTGTTTGTTATTAGATTATTAACATTTTGTTCCACAGGAAGAAAAAGTGGAATAGAGTTTTGGTTGACATTTTCGTCATATACCTTATTTTCTTCATGTTACTGTACCTTTGACTGTCACTTTAGATTTGCAAGTATCAGTGCCAGCTGCATTTGAAGCTTTGCATACATATTCTCCTGTATCTGATTTGGTAACTGCAGCAAGTTCTAGAAGAGCTACTCCATTAACAAAGCTGAAGTTGCATTTGTCTGAAGCTCTTATTTCTCTTCCTGCCTTCAGCCACTGGATTCGGATTGGCTGCGATCCCTGGACATGACAGCTAAGCTGTATGGTATCACCTTCCTCTGCTGCTGCTGGCTGAAGTGGCTGGTCAAAAACTGGAGGCTTTTTAGGTTCTGGAATATGAAAACGCTTGAATGAATACTCAGGAAAGTATGGTCAAGAACATAAGAGAAAGAGATACATGTGATTCCTAAGGAGGCAATGGCAAGGAATGGAGGAGGATAAACAGAAGTCTGAGAATATCAATCATAATGTTACAAAATGGAATAAATATTGAGAGACCATGACAGCCTATTTGCTATATAAAAATGCAAGAAATAGCTTTATCTCCTCATCAAGAACCTTTACACGCAAAAAAACCCTGTACGAGAACTAAAGCACCATAAGGCTGCAAAACTATATAAAAATCTTTAAAGAAATTAAACTGAAATTTCCTGCAAGACTGTTAGGATGAAGTGTCATGTTACCACAATACAGTGTCAACACTGCCTAGGCTTAGATTTCATTGCATAAACCTCCTGTTACTCCAATGAAGGAGAATGATTCAACAGAAATTTCAAAAAGATTTCAATGTTCTCTTTAATTCAGTCATAGAAAATAGTGAAAAAGAAGCTTTTCCTTGAAAAAAATAATCACAAAAATAAAATAACTTTTTGACTTTGTGGTTTATGTCCATCTCTGGACAAATCACTGCTGTTAGGGTAAGTAAAACCAGCTCATAAGACAGAAGCTATATACTTGCAGCTAAATAAAACAAAGAAAAGTGGGAAGCAAAGAAAAACAAGACTTCAACCAACCTCTGATAACAACAGAAGATGTACTCAACACACTTCCTGCTTCATTGGACACTTTACAGGTATATAAACCAGCATCTGATTGCTCTACGGTCTTTATATGCAAGAGCAAGGTATTGTTTTTGAAAGATATTTCACAATGAGCACTTGAATGGACTTCCTGATTGTTTTTATACCAAGCAACAGTCAAAGGCTGAGAGCCAGAAACACGACCCTCAAGTTTAAGTTCATTCCCTTCTGTTTCTTCTACTGCTTCAGACAGTTTCTTAGTAAAAGTAGGAGGAGTTTTTCGTTCTGTAAAAAAGAACATAAATTCCATGAATCTATCGTGAGATGAAAAATCCTAAAGACAACTTCAAGATAAAATTGAACATTGGGCAATTGAATTTACTCTTATTAAAGTGGATACATATTTTTAAGTGAAATTACACTAAGATAAACAGCAGGAGTCTCGCTCTTACAGTCACTGTCACTGTATTTTCCTGTTTGAAAAAAAAATAAAAATTCTCTTACATTGATTTAAACCACACACCATTTAACTAATCCCAAGAGTTTTGTCAAGTTCTTAAGAAAGACATGGGTCAGAGCCTATTGAGAAAGTTGGCCAAAGAAAATGTTCTATTTCTCCTCCCATTGCTGTTAGTGACCCCTCCTAATTCCCTTAAAACATTTATGGGTATCTCCAGATAAGTATCTCATGGGTATCTCTTGGGCTACATCTCAAAAGTTTTCTCAAAGTTATCCTGCAGTAGTAAGTCAAACTTCCTTTATAAGTAAAATAAGAAAAATGTAAACACAATGTATTATCTATTCAGTACCTTTAACAGCCAGTTCAGCTGTGCAAGAGTCCTTTCCAACTTCATTGCTAGCATAGCATGTATATGTTCCAGAATCTCCCCTGTCAACTCTCAAGATGGTCAAATGGGCAGTGTTGTCTACATAACTGATCTGATAGTTCTTTCCTGTTCTAATTTCTTGGTCATCTTTTGCCCAAGTAACTCTAATAGGCTGTGTTCCAGAAACATGACACTCAAAATCAGCGCTTTCTCCAATAATGCCACTCACAGGTGTAAGTGGGATATCAAAGAATGGAGGAGTCTTCCCTTCTGAAGAGTGAAAGAAATAAAAAACCATCACTTAAAAATCTCAATTTAATTTAAAACTATGTGAAATAAGAATCTCTCATACAATATTATATCCATATATAAAGCAAAACTCGATTTTAAGATATTTCCATTAAATATTTCACAGCCCACCAACCTGTAAGGACAAGCCTGCCACTAGAAGAAGCAGTCCCGATAGCATTGACAGCTGTGCAGGTGTATTGCCCAATAAGGCTTCTATCTGTCTTCAAAATCTGGAGAGTTGCTACATTATCTACAAAGGATGTGTGAACATTGTAGTCCTCTTTTACATGCACGCCATCTTTAAACCAAGATACTTGGATGGGTTCTGAGCCAGCAATGCCACAATCAAACACGACTGGTAAGCCAACAGTTTCATGAACATCTCTTAATTTTCGTGTAAAAGAAGGAGGAAGTTTACGCTCTGTAAGAGAACAAGTATTGTGCAGTGAAGTCTTTCAGATGACATGCACCTCTTGGTGTACTCACCAATAATCACTGACTAACACGCTGTAGAGTATGGTAGATTTTTGCTCTCAACTCCAAATTAAAAATATTATTTAGCATGTCATTTATTTTGAACTTGCTGTAAAGAGCCCTGTGCATACGGTTATAGGAAGAGAGGTCTCTTTTTTGCTTCTGTTATACCTAAAGAATTTCTAATACTGGAAACAATCAAAGCAAAATCCTGAATAAGGGTGGAAGATACAGAGGCTTGTAACACTGCAGAAGAGCTGTGGTCAGTAAGTGCTGTATTTCAATTAGCTTTGCTGGTAGGCTTTTGTTAGTAGAAGACAGTGCCACAGGGCACTTGACACATCAAGAAACAGTAAAGTGTTTTACAAGGAAGAGGCAACTGTTGTTTTTTGAAATAGCAAAGCATACTTAAGAAAAAAAGACCATTTCCCTATGTTTAAAATTGAAATATTCACCTTGAACTGTAAGCAAAGATGATGAAGAAGCCTCCCCAACAGAGTTTTCTACTTTGCAGATGTACTCCCCACTGTCACTACTGTCTACCTGGCTGAAAACCAGAGTAGCGATTTGGTTCCTAAAGTGCATCTTCACAGTAGCAGTTCCTCTCAGCTTTGTATCGCCTTTGTACCATGACACAATCATTTCTGGTGTTCCAGCAACCTGGCACTGTAAGGATGCAGAATCCCCAACAGACACCTGCACTGGCTCCAGGGGTGTAATGAAGTAAGGTGGCTCTGAAGGACAAAGACACACCATTAGCATAAAAAGATATTGCATGATGACCATTAGCAGTTCAAATAACACTTGTTGAAGTGATGCTGGCTGGACGCACCTAGTATTGTGATTGTACCATGACAAGTATCTTTCCCAGAATCATTTTCAATATGACAAGAATATTGCCCCTGATCTTCTAGTTTGCTGTTAGGGATTTCCAGTATGGCAGATGTGTCTGTAGTGGTGATGCTACACTTCTCAGAGTGCATTATTTTCACTCCATTTTTCTTCCATGTCACTGAAATCGGTGGAGTACCCATATATGTGCATTCCAAGATTAAATTTTTCCCTTTCTCTACACTTAAATCATTGACCTTCTTCACAAATTTGGCTGGTTCTATAATGGACAACAGGAAGAAAACAAATTAAATAAAGTCAAGAGACCCAAGAGACCATCTTTAAGAAGCATAAGAAGCTGTAGTCTGGACAAACCTTTGACAAAAAGATGTGTTGTGCAAGAAATTTTCCCTGCCTCGTTAGAGACCTGGCAGGTGTAGTCTCCACTCTCAAGTGGATGTACATCAAACAGCTCCAGTTCTGCAACTGAGTCTTGCAAGGTGATATTGCATCGGGGTCCTGGTACTAGCTCAACACTGCCTCTGAACCATTTAACGTCCAATGGAGGGGAACCTTTTATGATACTAGTAAAAGTTACGTTCTCCCCAGATAAAACGCCCAGTGCTTCAGGTTTCTTCACAAAAGATGGTGGTTCTAAGCACACAAATAAAACAGACAGAGAAGAAGTACATTTGAACTTCTTTTGAAGATCACAGTCAGAAATATTCAACAAAGAAAAAATGAAATATTTCTGAAAATAAATTTGGACCCTCTGATTCCGGCTTCTTACTGATACTGACCTCTAACACTCAAAAATGCACTGCATTCATCAGAGCCAGCCACATTTGTAGCTGTGCACATATAAGTTCCCATATCAGACTCCTGAAGTCCATTCACTTTCAGAGAACAGGTATTGTCTGTAAGAGTAGCCTGATACTTCTCTCCACTGGTGATCTCTTGCCCATCATGAAACCAGGAAACCAGAATGGGTGGTGACCCATAAACTTTGCACTCCAGTACAGCAGAAGAACCCAGCTGACCATACGTTTCTTTCAGTTTTCTTGTGAAAGAAGGAGGTATAATACGATCTGCATTTGTTTCAAAATAAAAATAAAAGTTACCATACAGGCTTCTTAAAAATGCAGGAAGTTCTCTGTGCATTATAAAATTAGTGACCTTTCTTTTGCTGTATCTGCTCTGGCAATAATATACGTTGACGCATCTAAGTATTTGAAAAATAGTCAATGGTTAAGGATATGCTGGAACTTTCATTCACAATCTTTGAGGCGCACCTTTTATTTTTGCTGTTCTTTTTCACAAGCAACAATATGGCACCAGCTGTCCAAGACAACATGTAAATTAAAGCTGAAGAAATCAAGCCCTTTCAATAATTCCTGCCCCTCAGAGTTTAGGTAGGCATCTATTCTTGATGCCTCTCAAAGTGGCATGACAAATACTCCTAGGATTACACAAATCTTAGGTTGCCAATCACAACAACCACTTTGCTTTCTGAAGGCTTTGTAAAGGAACTAAAGGATCAGAGGTGACTCAGAAAGAATAGTCAACTAACCTGAAACGTGCACTGAAGCTGTGCAGCTGCTTTTACCAACACTGTTTTTCACCTCAAAAGTATATTCTCCACTGTCTTCTAGTGTTGCATTGAGGATCTTAAGCCCAGATACTTTGTTGAAGAAACTGATTTTATATTTATGGTCAGTGGACAGTTCATTACCATCCTTAAACCACCTAGCCGTAAGCTCTGGTGTGCCATCTACTGTGCATTCCAGAGTACAAGAGTCTCCAGCTGTAACTTTAACTGGGCCTGGCTTCTCTAAAATGACTGCAGGTTCTGCAATGAAATGCAAGTCAGAAAAAATTTTAGAACAATGAAATAGCTATTATTATGATAAAATTTAAAATTTAAATTTTAAAGCATCTTAAAACATGTTGTGTTTTTTATCTCATGCTACCAACCTAGCACTTTCAGCATGGCAAAGCATTCCTGAACTCCAGCATCATTTTTTATCTGACAAATGTATTTCCCAGCATTGGTTGGTTCTGCATTTCCAATCTGCATAGTTGCAATGTTTTCTGAGTAGGAGATCCAAAGATTATCACTTTCTCTGATGATTTCCCCTTTGTCTTTTAACCACAGAACAGAAATGGGCTGTGATCCTTGTACTGCAGCCTGTAGTTCAATTGACTCCCCAACAACGACAGTGAGATCACTCAGCTTCTTCACAAAGGTTGGTGGTGCTATTTAAGAGAAGATATTTAACAGTAAAGAATCCTGCCAGGAGCGGAAAAGTAGGAGAAGAATTGCAGGAAGAAAGAAATGCCAAGAAGATGCCAATCTTTGTACAAACCTCTTAGTGTTACAGAGCCAACACAGGAGTCACTTCCCACATCATTTACAGCCTTACAGTGATATTCACCAACATCTGCAGTATCCACACTGAGAATGTGAAGACTAGCTATGTAGTTCTCAGACATGACCTTATACTTCTTGCTGCTCCGAATTTCTCGTTTGTCTTTATACCATGAAATCTGGAATGGAGGAGTGCCCTGAAGCTCACACTCCAGATGAATATCAGACCCTTTCAAGGTCTCGACTGGATAGGGCTTCTTGGTAAAAACAGGGGGTGCTGGAAAAAAGAAAAAAAGAGTTATCCTTTGTGTTATTTAAACAAAAGAGATTAAAGAGGACAGAAGATTCAAGTAACTCTTATGATGCTAAATAGCAAAGACAAACAATAGATAAGAAAGATCTGCCACAAAGATCAAAAATAGACAAGAGATTTGCCATCTACTCAGGCAAGTTTTGGCCTCTCTGAAAAAAGAAAGTGGGATTTAAGAGCTTTTCCTAAAGCAGGACCCTTACAGTTAGAAAGAGAAGGAAAGACTTGAGATTCTGACCTTTTACTCTCAGTGTAGTACTGGTGCTTGCACTACCCGCTGGATTCTGAGCTTCACAAGTGTAGTCACCACTGTCTTCTACACTGAGGTTGTGCATTTCAATGACCGCCACTGAATCCACAAAGGACATTCTGTATTTTTCACTGGGATGGATTTCTGTTTCACCTTTGTACCAGGTGACTTTGATTTCTGGAGATCCACCTATTTTGCATTCATATGTTGTGGAATCGTGCTGTTTCACAAGTTTTGAGGAGTCTAGTTTCTTAATAAACCTTGGTGGTTCTGAAAAGCCAAAAATGGAAGATGATGCTTTAAACTGGACTAATTGTTTGAATAAGCAGGAAATATGTAACTGAAACTGTAAAATTTAGGGACTTAAGCAAAAATTCTGATTTTGCAATTGCTATGAAATTTTTTTAGATGGTTTCAAGTTGGTCCAAAATCCAGATTAAGAAGCAAACAAGTTTGCTATACGCATTTCAGTGAGTTTCTCCTTAGTTTACTGGCCCACTCTACCTCTCCTTGTATGTATTCACTACAGATTAGTTGACATGTGTGGTTTTCTTTACAAAATATGTTCGTTATACATGAGTAATCAAAATGGCTGATGCAAATGCAAGAATCCAGATGTTCAGTCAAAAATGTTATTAAAGGCATTTATGTTTAGTATTATATCAGTTGCTTTATAATATCCTGTGATTAATAATTAATATAAATGCATTATAACCTCTCACACATTTAATGCAAAACCAAACATAAAGTTGCACATAAGGGATGAAAGTTAAGGAGCTTGAGTTGCAAACAAAAGAGCTTGGAAATGATCATGCTGAGGAGAATTATGAGATGGCTGCCATTACAGACATTGTTGTTAAATGTCCTGTGATTGAAAAGTAAAACAGGTGGTTACATTTTGTTCCATACAGAGATGAAAGAAGTGGAAGCTTGATATTTTTCATCAAAAGTACTATCTAGATCATTAGAATCACAAGACTGAATGTTCATAGATCAAAGATATACCTAGTAAAACCAAGAGGTGGTAATATGGACACAACAAACAAATCTCTCTGCAAAACAGGATGAAGTGCCTCTTTGTGTGACTGTCTGTAAAGTGTAGGAAAAATATCTAATTAGTTATGGATTATTAACCTGTTGCAGAACAGACAGTTGCAGAACAGACAGTTGCAGAACATCCTGTGTTGGTAGAAACAAAACTTCCTGAGTTTCTAAAAATAGAAATGATGATTTGTTAACATCAGGACTCTCGGAACCATAGCAATTTACTATCGGATTTCACTTTGAGAAAGAGTTGATTATCTTTCTGTGTACTAACAGTTGCTGAGTAGTCACACTCTGATTCCACTCCTTTCAAAAAATGACGGTATACATATTAGTAAGGTATATATTTAGAATGTAAAGCAGTTCTAGAATATAAAGCAATTATTAAAACTACAGATTAGATGCTAGAGTGAGAAAGCTAATGAAAAGCTGGGAGGTTTTCAAGGTTAATTAAAAGAAAGATCTTAATTCTACAAACAAAAGCCTCCATGCCATAGAAGTGAGACAGCATACGCTCAAATTCAAGGCGTGCAAAACAATGCACCCAAAGAGATTGCCTTTTCAAGTTCTATCAAAATTAGTTGAGAACAATCAACACCACTAATTTTACAGCCCTGGGGAAGCTGTACAAATTCAAAGAACACTGACACTAAAAATTATCAGGAAATTCAGGTTCAAAAAATTGAAATAATTTTACTAAAAAATCTCCTCAGGATTTTACTAATAAAGATATAAAGAGTAAAAAAATAAATGGGGGAATCATTTTATGATATTATTTAAACAAAAGAGATTAAAGAGGGGATCATTTTATGAACAGTTGCTCTGTTCAAATAAAGCCATTAGCAATGATATAATTAATAATAAACAGAATTATTGTGGTGGAAAGAAGCTTCAGATCTTTTAAAGAGGTTTGATTTCTTGCTACAATTTTTCAATGCATTTTGTAAGTCAAGCTACATAATACAGCAGCTCTACTTATTACTGAATCCAGGTAATTCAGTCTTACACACTCTTTCCAACCCCTCCAAGAAAAATGTTTATGGTTAGAATAAAATAATTAATACAAAATCTTGTTAGTAGCTCAGTTTCCTATGTTATTTTTATCAGAGAGTAAAAAGATTTACTCTTGAAGTATTCTCTTTACACTCCAAATTCATACAGAGGAAAGAGAAAAAAAAAGAAAAAGGAGGAAAGAAAGTGCTAAAACAACAGGGACTTTTTAACACAGGCATAATCTAAGCAGTGTATGTTCCATTTCTTCTTTTATAAAACCAGTAAGAGTGAAATATCCGGAAAGCTATAAATATGTTTCCACCTACGCTGAGGAAGTTGCACTAATATACATGTGTCACTTGTATCAAGACAGTCTGAACCATTAATAAATTTAGATTTTATTTTTAGATCCACACACTATAAGGAGAGGTGAAGTATTGGGTGGGATGGATATTTGTCGCCAAATTTGCTCTCATATCCCCCAGTTTTGCTGTTTAGAAAAGCAATTTTCAATGTTTTCAATCTGTGAAAGAGCAAAACTATTTGCAGGAGCTGCACATGCAGTTAAAATACTTTTAAGCCTCATAAGTGAACTGAGTTTCTCTCAGTTTCCTTTCACACCCTTGGTGTGACTGTCACTGCTGGAGTAGCTGTCCTTCTGGAGAAAGAGTGACTGTCACTGCTGGAGAAAGACTTTAGAAAGACAGATTTTGCTGTTCAACAGAACCATTCATAAAGATGCAACAAAGTAAAAAGGGAGAGTTAATGTTTCAATGGAAGAATCCCTTTGATAAGGAAAATAATGTACTATACCAAAGCAGAAGAAATACAAGTATTTAAGAATTACGATAACTTTAAAGTGAAATAAGACATCTCAGAGTAACCTCTTGTCAAGATTGTTAGTCACACAAATGTCTGCATTCAGGACTGTGTTTTTCAGGTGTCTGCCTTGCAAAGAAAACCTCATGAACACTAGAGCCCAGAGCAGTACCTTGTACAGCCAGCTGAGCTGCGCACGCGTCCTTTCCAACACTGTTGCTGGCAGTACATGTGTAGAGTCCAGCATCCCCTTTACCAACTTTTAGGACTGTCAAGCTGGCCGTGTTTTCCACCAGTGTCATTTTGTAGTTGCCACCTGGACGAATCTCTCTGTTGTCTCTGGTCCAAGTAATCCTCATGGGAGCAGAACCAGTCATGTGGCACTTAAAGGTTGCACTTTCCCCTAGTGCCACATCGATAGATACCGGCTTGACATCAAAGAAGGGAGGCTGAAGGTGCTCTGCAAAGAAGAAAGCAAGGCAGAGCTCACCACCAAGCCTGCCTCACCACACCATGCCCATCGTCCCTGGTCACCATAAAATGGGTAGAGTGGGAGAAAGGGTGGAGAAGTAAAAGAGCAATGACACATAAAAGGTTTTCATGACAGTGAAATAAAGATTTTCATGACAGTGATCTACAAACCTGTAAGGAGAAGTTTGGCACTAGAAGAGGCAGTCCCCAGAGCATTTTGGGCTGAGCAAGTATATTGGCCACAGTGATCCATACTAGTTTCTAAGATCTGTAAAGTCGCAACATTATTTAAGAAGGCTGATTGCATGTTATCAGTGTCGCTTAAGAGAACCCCATCCTTGTACCAAGACACCTGGATAGGCTCTGAGCCAGTTATGCGGCAGTCAAATGTCACTGGGGCACCAACCACCTCCTGAATGTCTTTAAGTTTTCTGGTGAATGTAGGGGGAAGTTGATGTTCTGCAAAACAATAATGATCACCACTATCAGTAGGAAGCCAACCTAGAATTAATTATCTTTCAAATTAATAAACCCCCCTTTCTGTAGACAACAAAGAGTTCCTAAAAACTACCCCACAAAAGAGAGGCTCTTGGCCCATCACCTTTAACAACAAGCAAAGCTGTGGAGGTGGCAAAGCCGATGGTATTTTCTGCTTTGCAGATATATTCTCCAATGTTGCTGTCCTCTACAGCAGAGAATGCCAGTGTTGCCACATTGTTCTTGAAGTGCATTTTGTAAGCCTGTGTTGATCTGAGCTTGGTGTCATCTTTGTACCAGGACACCTTGATTTCTGGTGAACCACTAATCTGGCATTTTAAGGTCAAAGGCTCGCCAAGCTTCACCTCCACACGGTCCAGGTGCGTGACAAAATATGGTGGTTCTAGGGAAGGAGAGAAAGCGATGAGCAGAGGCAGAGCATCACTGGGGTGTATTAGGGGGATCAGGGGTGATGAATACCTAAGATGGATACATGGCTGTGGCAAACATCCCCACCCGCCTCATTTGCCACCTCACAGGTATATTCGCCTTCATCATTCTTTGTGCTGTTGAAGATTTCAAGAATACCAGATTTTTCAGTAGTTGTAACAGTGCAGCGTTGAGACTGAGCAATGGGCATGCCATTTCTTTTCCAGGTGACAGAGATGGGAGGGGTGCCAATGTAGCTACTTTCTAGCACAATAGACTTCCCCTGCTCCACACTGAAATCACTTAATTTCTTCACAAAGACTGCAGGCTCTGTGGGGGGGCATAAATCAATAGTAAGAGGGACAGATGTGGAAGAGCTGCAGACAGGGAGTGAATGAAGATAGCTGTGCATTCATGCACACACCCAAACACACCTTTCACAAAGAGCTGTGTTGTACATGAGGCACTGCCAGCATCATTTGTGACCACACAGGCATAGTCCCCACTGTGGCCTGGCTCCACGTTGTACAGCTGCAGCTGGGCCACAGACTCATTGAGAGAGATGGAGCAGTTGCTGTCTGGCACCAGCTCCCTGATGCCTCGGAACCAGGTCACTTTGAATGGAGTACTGCCCTTGATGTAGCTGGTGAATGTCACATTTGATCCAGGCATAACCTCCTGGGGATCAGGTGTCTTCACAAAAGAAGGTGGTTCTAAAGATCATGCAAAGAAGTGAAAGAGGGAGAAAGATGTTAATAGGCATGGTTCTGTGGGGAGGAAAATGAGCAGGTTAAAAGGAAAAAATAAAGAAACCATGGGGAAAAAAAACGCAAACAAAACAAACCACGAAAAAGAAACCATGGGAAATCAGAGAAAACAAAATAGAAGAGGGAAGAAGAATTTTGATGAAGGTGTGGCAGTTAACTTCCACTGACCTTGTACAGTCAAGAAGGCACTGCATTCATCAGACCCAGCCACGTTGGCTGCCACACATGTATACGACCCTGTATCTGTGACATCCAGGGCATTCAACTTCAAAGCACAAACATTATCCAAGAATGAGATTTCATATTTTTCTCCACTAACAATCTCATTCCCATCTTGAAACCAAGACACAGATATGGGAGCTGTGCCAGACACTTTGCACTCCAGCAGCACAGAGGTTCCCAGCACCCCATTTGTCTCCTTTAGTTTTCTTGAGAATGAGGGAGGAACGAGGCGATCTAAGTAGGACAGGGCAGAAGAACAGGAAGACAAGTGTTGAGGGTCCTTTCAAGGGAAAGAAAAGGGAAAAAATAAAGCTTTCTTTAAAGACAAAAGTGAACAATAAAGACATAGAGCTGACCTGAAACATCAACCGAAGAAGTGCAGCTGCTGTCCCCCACTTCATTGTGCACCTCAAAAGTATACAAGCCCCTGTCTCCCCTGTCTGCAGAAAAGACTTTCAAAGTGGATATATTATTGAAAAAGGTAATTTGGTATTTGCGGTCACTCTTTAGTTCTCTGCCGTCTTTGTACCACTTGGTGATAAGCTCAGGTGTTCCTCCTACTTTGCACTCCAAGGTAAAAGGATTGCCAGCCATTACTGTGATGGGCTCCATCTTCTCTAAGATGACTGCTGGTTCTGAAATAGGAAGGGAGGGGTCTGTGTGTCACAGGGAAATCTACCCACAAACTTGTGAGCACAGGGTGTAAGCAAAAGGCAAAGGCTGGTAGAGCCAGCTGTGCAAGCTGTAAGACACTGTACCTATAGTGGAGTAGACTATACCCACCTAGGACCTGTAAAAAGGCAGAGCACTCCCGCATGCCAGCATCATTTTTGATCTGACAGATGTACTTTCCAACGTCAGTTCCCTCTGCACTGGCAATCTCAAGAGTTGCAATGTTGTCCATAAACCACATCTGAACATTTTCACTCTCCCTAATAACTTCACCCTTATCCTTGAGCCAGACAACAGAAATTGGTGGGGATCCTTCCACTACTGCCTGCAGGGCTGTTGGCTCCCCGATGAAGATTGCAGTGTCACTCAGCTTCTTGGCAAACCGTGGAGGTTCTGATAGCAAAAACAAGGATGCAGAGGCCAGTTAATCATACATGCTTGCTTGGAAGAGCGACAGCCAGAAGGTCAATAAAAGAGGGCAGTAATGTTGATCCTCTAGCATACTAACCTTTGAATTTCACTGGGCAGGTGCAAGTGTCGCTTCCCACCTCATTCATAGCTTTGCATTGATATTCTCCAGTATCTTGAGACTCCAAATTGAGAATATGAAGACTGGCAACAGAGTGCTTTGCTGTCACCTTGAACTTCTTGCTGCTCCTGACCTGCCTCCGGTCCTTGAACCAAGCCACCTCAAAGGGTGGGGTCCCTGCTATCTCGCACTGAAGGATAACATCTGAGCCTTTAAGAGTGTCCACAGGGCTTGGCACCTTGCTAAAAACAGGTGGTTCTATAAAAAAGAATCACATCATAATGTGTGAGCTTTCTTCTCTGGGTGAGTTTCTGGATAGTAGCAGGAAGCAACATATTCAGGAAGGGAGCCTACGCTTACATTGTAAACACATATTTAGCTTTTAAATATGTGGCCTCACCTCTAAAAAATCCCAGCACTCAGAGTCCAAAGGGCAGAAAATGTGATACTTCTGCACCTGTTTGGAATCAGTGCTCAGTGTCCTTCCCCAAAAGCCCATCTCCCTGCACTCTAGGGTCACATTCCATCTTACATTCCATCTTTCTAGTCATGAAAGTTACAGTAAGTGAAGCTCAGCTACACAGCCTCCTCTTCCTTCTTAAATTTCATTCCTGTCAGTATCACTGTGTATAAAAAGGAGGCAGAGGGATGGCTGAAAAGTAGTCCCAGCTCCCTCACCATGGCTGGTGCTACATCTAGTCCACGCTTCCATTGTGATCTGAAAAGCTTGCCTTGTTCAGCCTGCAACTGACTTAAATGGGGAGACGAGGGAATGACTGCACAGTGCTGGACACCCATCACTACTTCCTGTCTGATCTCTGCTGCTTAAACACAGCAGCATTTAAATACAAGAGCAGCTGGAGAGACACTGGCCCAGCAGCCACCAGCTGCTGCAGCAGCAGTGGGATGTGCAGCTGGGAGCACGCCTGGTAGCCAAGGATTCTGGTGGAGCATGGAGCCATGTGCTAACCTTTCACTGTGACTGAAGTGCTGCAGCTGGCTGTGCCAGCAGAGTTGTGGGCTTCACAGATGTAATCCCCAGCATCTTCAGTGCTGGCACCCAAGATGGTCAGCGTTGCCATGGAGTCTACAAAGGACATGTGCAGCCTGTCGCTTGCCTGGAGTGCCTGATCATTTTTGTACCACACGATTCTGATCTCTGGTGTGCCACTGATTTTACATTCAAGCTGAACTGTATCCCCCTGCTTCACAAACCGCAAAGCTTCAGGCTTCTTGATGAACTTGGGAGGTTCTGCAGAACAGAATAAGAGTGTAGAGAATGACAACATACCTGTTTGTCACATGAAATCTGCAGTGCTGAGAAAGAGTTCTGGGAGGCACAAGAGTACTAAAGCACAAAAATAAAATTGTTAAAGAAATTGGCTGTATCTCCAACCAGAGTTTCTTCTCAAGGAAATACAGACGATGAAGAAAAGAAGGCAAAGACAACAACTGAAATTATGTTCTGCCAGCTTTGAACCCTGCTGCATGAGATAGTTGAAGCTGTAAAAATTACACAAAGAACGGTTGCTCCACCCAATCAAAATTTTGCTGTTACCTTTAAGTAGCAACAAGTAACAGGATTCCAAGGCCAACATGAAATATTTGACCAGCCCTTCATCCCTGGGAGCAACAGAAACACGGTAGGGATTGTTTCACTTGCTTACATGTATTTAAAGTATATTTCTGCATGAAGAAATTAAGTGATTAATAGTCTAGATTAAATCAATAATTCAGAACTCCAACTGAAATTGTCAGCAAATTCAAAAGAGTCACCTATGCAGGCTAATAGATGCAAGGTAAAGCTGTATTTACTAATAATTTTCCATAGTAATTGCTATGAGTGACTTCCACAATGACTGTAGTTTAACTATTAAAGTAAAAAGCAGTGTGAGTGCAACTGTCCATACAAACAGGTTCACAGAAGTACCTTTCTCCTTGGAGATTTTACAGGAACACAAGACTTCTGCAGTTACACAGTATGATGGGAGAAGGTCATTACATGCTTTATGTCTGCAATCTGGAAAGCTACTTTCTATATATTTCTAAACTAGAAATGGTACAAGATCAAAGACAAAGAGATCTCTTTACCCAAAAAAAAAAAGAAAATGCACATACAAAGGTGACTTAATACCTTTGACACTGAGTTGGGCTGAGCAGAAGTCTTTCCCAGCTTCATTACTAGCTTGGCAAGTATATTGGCCAGAGTCTCCTTTACCCACTCTGAGCACTCGAAGGTGAGCTGTGTTGGCTGTGAATGTAATATTGAAATTCCCTCCAGTTCGGATCTCCCGACCATCCTTGGACCACGTTATGTGTATGGGCTGGGCTCCCGTAACATGACATTCAAAATCAGCACTTTCTCCAAAAGGCACATCAATAGATTCTGGTTTGATGTCGAAGACAGGTGCTTGCTTGGGTTCTAGAAACACAAGAAAACCATGTAATACTCATATCTCAGAAAAAAAGCTAATCCAGCACACAGATACCATTGCATGCATTAAATAAGAGGGAGGAGCCTGTGATGGAAGTAGAGGTTTTATAAGCCAACACACCTGCCACTGTGAGCCTAGCGCTTGAGGTGGCAGTGCCCACAGAATTGGTGGCTGTGCAGGAGTACTGCCCAGTATGATTCATCTCAGTTCGCACCAGCTGCAGCACTGCAACGTTATCTACAAAGGATGTGTGCACATTGTGATCATCCTTGAGCAGCACACCATCCTTGTGCCAAGTGACAGTAATGGGCTCTGAGCCATTGAGCCGACACATAAGCTTAAGGGGTAAACCAGCAGGGTGCTCGATGTCCTTTAATTTTCTTGCAAAAGAAGGTGGTTGTTTGCGTTCTGGAAGAAAGCAAGTAAAGGATAAATACACACCAGGGAGCAACATTTTTATAGTTTTGCAAGAGAAAAAGAGTTTTAGAAAGCTAATATAAAATCATCACCTTGAACTGTTAAGAGAGCCTTTGTAGATGCAGTTCCTACACTGTTTTCTGCCTTGCAGATATATTCTCCACTGTCGTTGCTAGCCACTTTGTTGAAAATAAGTGTAGCAACATTGTCTTTAAAGAACACTTTATACTCAGGAGTAGACCTGAGTTTTGTATCACCTTTGTACCAAGACACAGTAATTTCTGGTGTTCCAGCAACGTGGCATTGCAATGTTGTGTAAGACCCAACTGACACCTCAAGAGGTTCCAAGAGTGTAACAAAGTAGGGAGGTTCTAAAAAAAGAGAAGCAATTAGATAGGCTTATTTTGTGCCAGGTTTTGGAAAGCATACACTTGAAAAAAAAGGCAAGGAAAAGAAGCAAAGGGAGCACACACCTAGGGTAGAGACTACAGCCTCACAAACATCTCTTCCTGCCTCATTTTCAACATGGCAAGTGTATTCTCCTGCATCGTCTTTGGTGCTGTCAAGTATTTCCAGGATGCAGGATTTCTCTGTGGTGGTGATGCTACATTTCTGAGATTGTGTGATGGTGTGGCCATTCTTCTTCCATGTTACAGAGATGGGCAGGCTGCCTGTGTAAGTGCCCTCAAGGATGATGGGCTTGCCAGGCTCCACATGCTGATCACTCAGTTTCTTCACAAAGACAGCTGGCTCTAATGAAAGGTAAGTCACAAATGTTGAGCACAACACGCCAAATGGAGAGAAAGAAACAATAATTTAAGGTAAATGGGGGGACATCATCTTTACAAACCTTTTACTGTAAGGTGTGTTGTACAATTTACCCTGCCAGCATCATTAGTCACTAGACAAGTGTACTCTCCGCTTTGGGCAGGAGATACATCAAATAACTCAAGCTCCACAACAGACTCCTCCAAGTAGATATTGCATTTGTCCCCTGGCACAAGTTCATTGGCCCCTCTAAACCAGTTAACCTTAAAAGGAGGGGTTCCTCTGACAACACATGTGAAAGTGATGCTTGTGCCAGGCAATACATCCAGAGGCTCTGGGGTCCTCTCAAAAGAAGGTGGCTCTAAATACACAAAAGAAAAAGATTGATGAGACAAATTACTGCAGCATAGCTCTGGTATTTCCACACACCTAATGAAGATAAAGAGCAAAATCTTTATTTTTCTGTCAATAATTTTCCCCAAGAATATTTACAAAAGATGATTTCAAGACAGAAAGAGAAAAGAATAGCTCAGAGGGCTTCCTGACGATCGTATACCCACCTTGTACAGTCAATACAGCACTGCATTCATCTGAGCCAGCTGTGTTGGTAGCTTTGCAGGTGTAAGTGCCAGTATCTGAGTGGCTCAGTGAATTAACTTCTAAAATACATAGGTTATCTGAAAAGGAGATTTGATGTTTTTCTCCACTGACTAGCTTAAGTCCATTATGGAACCAGGTAACAGAAATAGGAGGTGAACCTGACACTTTACATTCCAACAGTGCTGAGGAACCCAGAACACAAGGGGTTTCCTTTAGTTTTCTTGTGAAAGAAGGAGGAATGATTCGATCTGTATAAGAAAACATAATAAATCCATGGTTAGAGAGAAAATGAGTAAAGGAATGGAAGAAAAGACAAAGAATATGGCCAAAAAAAGCTTTTATAAAAGATAGAAGACAAGTTACCCAACCAACCTAAAACATCAACCGATGCTGTACAACTGCTTTTCCCCACGTCGTTTTGCACAGCAAAAGTGTACAATCCACCATCTTCCTTTTCTGCATCCATAATTTTAAGTGTAGATACATTATTGAGGAAAGTGATCCTGTATTTTTGGCTGCTGGTCAGTTCTTTGCCATCCTTGAACCACCCAGTGGAAAGCTGTGGTGTGCCTGCTACTTTGCATTCCAAAGTACAGGCATCTCCTATAGTAACTTTCATTGGCTCTGCTTTCTCTACAATGACTGCAGGCTCTGGAAGGAGAGATGGGTAACATACATGGTTAAAACAGGGTTTGATTAGTATTAGCTGTAAGTATTATAGCAGTATGAGATGGGGTTTGCACATTTGATAGTAAGGAAACTTTGATTTGTTGGGGTGTGGCGTTTTTTACAGCTGTTTTTCCCATCCTTTCTGTTACTGTAAACTGCACATTTCAGATGCTTTCCAAAATTAAGTAAAAATATCTTAAAATACTTTAAATAATTTTAAAGCATATTTTCATTTAAAATATAAAATATTTTCATCTCCCTCTCCAAGCAGGCATGAACAGAAGGCATGACAGAAATAGAGAGTGGTACCTTTCAACCCTGTTGCTGGACAGCTGGAAACATGGAACCTGACTTCTGCTTGTTGGGGAGAGAAGGATTCTCTATTTTGTTTGTTTTGAACTCAGAGGCACAAGCAACATATACAGCTAATACCTAATAGCCAAGTCTCTAACTTTCAAAAGAAAATTCCTTGAATTTGTGCTTTTTACCCACCTAGAATAGTTAAGGTAGCCATACACTCGCGACTTCCAGCATCATTTCTGATCTGACAGGTGTATTTTCCAGCACTGCCAGTCTCTGTGCACATAAATTGCAAAGTTGCAATATTTTCCATAAATGTGATCTTCGTGTTCTCACTTTCTCTGATAATTTCCTCTTTGTCTTTAAGCCACTGCACAGAAATTGGCTGGGAGCCCTCCACTCTTGCTTGTAACTCTACTGGTTCACCAACCACAACAGTCATGCTGTTTATTTTAGTCAAGAATTTTGGTGGTTCTGAAGAAGAAATATGCAGTTATAGTAAATACTCACAGTGTTTCCACAAAGAAGAGCAATGCAGCATCCTTGGGAGCGCTGCAGAAGACACATGTACCAATACTTTACCTTTCAGCTTCACAGTGCAAATACAAGTGTCACTTCCTACGTCGTTCTGTGCTTTGCACTGATATTCACCAACATCTGCAGCTTCGATACTAAGAATGCGAACGCTTGTGTGGTAGTTTTTGGCTGTAACCTTGTACTTCTTACTACTGCGGATTTGTCTCCTATCTTTGTACCAGGCAACGTCAAATGGAGGTGTTCCTGAAATTTCACATTCCAGGCTAACCTCAGATCCTTTGACAATGTCTACTGGAGAAGGCTTCCTGCTAAAGACGGGAGGTTCTACCAAGGGAAGAAAAGAACATTTAGAAAGTAGTCTGAAGCTCTTTGATCAACAAAGAGTCTACAGATACCAGCTTCAGGAAAATGGGACTGCTGAGGATATCTACAGAATGGGCAAGACTTCCCTCATTTTCTGGGCACAATGTGATATGAGCCACACAAAGGTGAGGATTAAGAGCCCTTAGCTCTCCATCAGAAAAGGTAAGCAGAGGGGTGACTTGTGGCAGAGAGGGTACAGCTCTCATTTAGCTGGTAGTAATCTCCCATACAGGGTGTAAAACTGACACTAGTCACTTTAGGTCTGCTCTTTCTCTTCATATTTCAGCTCCTTGATATTGCATTTCTCACTATGAATTGTCTTGAATATAAAAAAATATAGAACTGGGGAAAAAACTAGCTTAGGACTCAACTGCATTAAGAACATCATCTCTCCTGTTTAGACACTGGCATAGAAGATGAGGGGGCACCAAGAAGCAAAAGTGACATGAAGAACAGGGCAGTCCTGAAATAAATTAATCTCTCCTGTGTATTTCTAAGAGATACAACCACCAGGGGAAAAATAGGATGCAGTCGTAGAACAAGAGGACAGCTAACCTTTCACTGTGACTTTGGTGCTACAGCTGGCCTTGCCGGCAGGGTTGTGAGCTTCACAGATGTAGTCACCACTCTCATCAGTACTGAGGTGATTCATTTCAAGCACAGCCACAGAGTCAATGAATGATGTCCGGAATTTTTCACTGGCAACGATTTCATGGTCATTTCTGAACCACACTACTTTCATCTCTGGAGATCCACTTACTTTGCACTCAAGCCGGGCTGAGTCACCCTGCTTGACTACTTTTGCTGCCTCTAGCTTCTTAGCAAACTTGGGGGGTTCTAAAAAACCAAAAAAAAGTGGGGTCAGGAAGGTCTGAATTAATACTGGAGAGAAAAAAGGTGGGAAAAGAGCCAAAAAACTGTGGGTTACAAACACAGGGTAGGGAATTCACTTGGCAGTGTATCAAAGATCACCAAGGTGGGCTTGGCAAAAAGGAGAGAGAAGGAGACAAAAAGACAACAACACAACAAGAAAGAGTGCACACCTGTTACCATCAGTGTTGTAGTGCAAGAGTCACTGCCAACGTCATTTGAAACGTGGCAAGTGTAGTGCCCACTCCTAGAAGAATCCACTGAATAGAGGGTTAAGAACCCAGTTGAACCTTCAATCCCAATGAAACAAGTTGGACCAGATACAAGTTCTAAGTCTTCTTTGAACCACTTTACTGTAAAAGGTGGTGTTCCTTTCAGTGTAGCCTTAAACTCCACTGTGGAATCTGGTATGGCTTGCTGGCTTTCAGGTTTTACTAAGAAGCTTGGTGGTTCTGCAGTTTTTAAGAAAAAGACACAGTTTCATCAGAAATGTCTAAGAATGAAGAAAATCAGTGAGGCAAGCATGGAGACCAAGTTTTCAGTATTAACATTAAGATGTATAAGAGTGTTATGTTAGCATAAGATTTAAGTTATTTTCCCAGCATTTATCACAGATAAGAAGTAGTAAAAGAGTTTCAAACCTTTTACAGTCAGGACAGCACTGCAAGAATCGTTTCCAGCAACATTAGAGACACTGCATGTGTAATTTGCACTGTCTGCCAGCTCTAGATTAGCAATCTCTAGTGACATAGTGTTCTCATGGCACAGGCTTCTATATTTTGCACTGTCAGTTATCTCTTTTCCATCCTTAAACCATTTTGCAACAATGGGTAGTGACCCAGAGACTTTGCACTCCATTTGGATAGAAGATCCCAGAATGGTATCCTTTTTGGTTAGCTTTTTGATAAATACAGGAGGAATTGATTGATCTGCCCAACACAAAAAATAGCAAAAACATACTTGTTAAATTCTTGCTTATCTTTCATGGAGATTATTTTTCATTCCATCCCTGATGGATTGGCAATACAAACCTAGCACAGTCAGAACAGCTTCACAGGTGCTACTTCCAAAGTCATTTTCAACCTTAAAACTGTATGTACCACTATCCTCCTTTGATACAGGTTCGATCCTGAAACTGGCCACATTGTTTTCAAAGCACATTGTGTAGTATCTACTGGGCAGGAGTTGCTTGCCATCCTTGTACCATCTTATTCGGAGCTCTGGTGTCCCAGCCACAGTACACTCCAAAGTCACAGGGTCTTTTTCAGTGACTTTAAGTGATTTAGCCTTTTCTATGATCTGTGCCGGCTCTGAGGTATAAAGAGTATAAAAATTAAACCAAGTTAGTTTCATAGATAGGGAACTGACTTTCCAAGTAGTCATCAAGGTTACACTCTGTACACACCTTGTACAAAAAGCAAAGCAAAGCACTTCTCCATGCCAGATTCATTCTTTGCCTGACAGGTATATCTCCCTCTGTGGCTGAGGTCAACATTAGTAAGCTTCAGTGTGGCCACCCTGTTCTCAAATGTGATGTGGTGGTGCTCATCGTCTTCTAGTATTTTCTCGTCTTTTATCCATGACACAGATAAGGGTTGAGCACCTGCTACAACGCACTGAAAGAATGCATCGCCTTTCAAAATGCTAGTAACATTCTCCAGCTTCTTGATGAAGGACGGTGGTTCTGTTATGTGAGTTTTGTTGTTCGGAAGAGAGGTCGTGGAAAGGGAAGAAGAGAAACAGAGATCATATAAAGTAATCCCAGTTGCTACACTTTAGCTGGGGTGCATAATGTTTGAGGTGTGCTTCCTAGAGGACTGACCTTTTAAGCTGAGTCTTGTGCTGCAAGAACAGCTCCCACCTTCATTTGATATAATACACTGATATTCACCAACATCCGAGACGTCACAGTTAGTCACATTAAGAATAAAGACTGATTCTTTGGTGGAGATGGTGTATTTCTTGCTGCTGAACATCTCCTTGTTGTTCTTCAGCCACTTCACCTCAAATGGAGGGGTACCAGTCACCTCACACTCTAGTGTGGCCTCTGAACCCTTCACTACCTCAGTGGGACGCAACTCCCGAACAAAGGTTGGAGGCTCTATAAAGAGGAATGAGGGGAAAGTAGATAGTAACCTTAAATAGTTTTGAGGGGAGAAGAAGTATCTCCTACTTCCTCACCCCAGATATGTGACAGAGATGACAAGATGTTCAAAACCAACCTTTTACTTTCAGCTCGACGCTGCAGCTCTCACTACCTGCGTCATTGTGGGCTTCGCAAACATAAATCCCACTATCGGCCACTCTGGCTTGAGTGACTTTCAAAGTGGCTAAACCATCTATGAAGGAGATGCCGTACTTAGCTTGGTCAGTCACTTCATTCCCATCCAGGTACCATGTAATGTGGATCTCTGGTGTGCCTACTACCTGGCACTCAAAAGTGGTGGACTGTCCTTCGCGCAAAGCTACTACAGAAGTTGGCATCTGAATAAATCTGGGGGGCTCTAGAAAATGGATAGAGAAGTTGAAGCTTTATACTATTCAAGGTAGGAATAAAAAAAATCCCCAGAATTTAAAGAAAAAAGCTAAAAGGCTTCCTCTCCCTCCCACCAAAACTGCACAGAAAAATCAGAAGGAAAAAAATTAGAAGATTGGGTTGCACACCTTTTACAAACAGAGTTGCTTTGCAGGTTGCAGTCCCCACATCATTGCTTATTTGACAAGTGTAGTTCCCAGAATCAGATGTCCTAGCTGAGAAGAGCTCCAGAACACTAGAAGTGTCATCCTTCCAGACAGATCGACTGGCTCCAGACAGGAGCTCCTGGCTGTCTTTAAACCACTTGATCTGCAGAGGGGTAGACCCTTTCACCAGTGCTTTGAACTGAACCCTAGCATTGGGCACAACCTCTTGAGATTGGGGTTTTTCCACAAAATATGGTGGTTCTATAACATACAAAAAGGAAGAAAGGGGATTACTCTGAGATGTGGAAATCCAAAACTATGAATGAGAGACCTAACAGAAGACAAAGAAGGAACTCAAACCTTTGACTGTTAAGAACCCGCTGCATTGGTTGCTTCCTGCTTTATTTGTTGCTTCACACGTGTAAGAGCCACTGTCTGTGCCTTCCAGTTTATTTATTTCCAGAAATGCAGTATTATCATGGAAAGAGTATTTGTGCTTTTCACTCGCTGTTATTTCTTGGCCATCCTTGTACCACTGGATACTTATAGGATGCGAACCAGACACTATGCACTCCAGGTGGACAAAAGACCCCTTAATGCTGTCCATTTTCTTGAGTTTTTTGGTGAATTTAGGTGGTATAATGAGATCTATCCAAGACAGAGTAAAAAGACAAAATATGAAATTCAGCCATGAATGTGGCAGATGTCAGCTCAGGAGAAAAGATTTTGTATCTAAAAGCAGTAATAAGAGAGAGCCCATACCCACCTAGGACATTAATGCTGGCAGAACAGCTACTGCTCCCAACGTCATTTTGAACCTCAAAAATGTATTCTCCACTATCTTTCTTATCTGTATAAAGCACCTTTAAGACTGAGACGGTATCTGTGACACTGATCTTATATTTTGGGCCCAATGTCAGTTCCTTGCCATCTTTGAACCATTTGGCTGTAATAGGTTTTGTTCCTGAAAATTTACACTGCAAGGTTGCTGGGTCCCCCTCAGTCACATCTATTGACACAGCCTTGTCCACAATTGTAGCAGGTTCTGTTGTAAACAAGGAGATAGAGTGTTAAGTGCATCTGTAAAAAGGGAACAGTCTCAGATCATTGTAAGCCTCAGGGTAAGACCAACCTTTGACAGTCAGCAGAGCAGAACACCTCTGAATTCCCGCCTCGTTTTTAGCCTGACAGAAATATTTCCCATCATGTTTCAGCTCAATAGATCTCACCATAAGAGTGGCAACATTGTTCACAAAGGTCATTTTGATATTGCTGTCTTCAATCACTTCATCATTGTCTTTCAACCAGGACACAGTGATGGGCAAGGAACCTTTAATAGCAGCCTGAAACACAACTGTTCCCCCTCGAAGGGAGCTAATGTTTTCTATTTTCTTCAAAAACTGTGGAGGCTCTGGCAGGAAGAAAGCGGTTATGTAAGTACAAGTCTGGTGTGAAACAGTGTGGCATGGAAACCACACTGGGATAAGAGCATGCCAGTGGTGTTCTGCACCTTGCACTAACCTTTCAGCGTGACCTCTGAACGGCAGAGGCAGCTCCCAACATCGTTTGTTACTCTACACTGATACTCGCCAACATCAGAAGCATCAAACCTGAAAACATGGAGGCTAATCAAAGATTTCTCAATGCTTATCCTGTGCTTCTTACTGCTCCGCACGGGCTTATCATCTTTCACCCAAAACACTTCAAAGGGAGGTGTGCCAAGCACCTCACACTCCAAAACCACATCAGAATCCTTCAGGACTTCCATGGATTGAAACTCCTTGCTAAAATAAGGTGACTCTACAGTGCAAAAAAGAAAGTGCAACTTGCATTAATCATACTTTTGAAGCCGGTACCATGTACTGATTTTAAAGATACAAACTGTGTGGCTGCATGTCACACACACCTTTGACTGTTACAACACTACTGCAGATATCTTTTCCAGCATCATTTTTGGCTTCGCAAATGTATTCCCCACTGTCTTCAGTATCAACCTCTGAAACATGGAGTATTGCCAAAGATTTTGTAAAAGATATCCTGTATTTTTCACTCTCTTTTAGCTCTCTGTCATCCTTGAACCATGTGATTTTAATCTCAGGAGTACCAGTGACTTCACAGGTCAGCTCAGCATATCCACCTTTCTTTACCAGATGAGTCGGCTCTAGCTTCTCCTTGAAGGCAGCAGGTTCTGTGGATTTAAGAAGAGTGTTCAGGACAAAGAACACAGGAAAGAGTGCTGCTGTGTTAAACCAGCAGCTAGAATTTTAAATATGAGTAAGAATGCAAACCTTTCACAAATAAGTTTGCACTGCATGTTACTGAACCAGCTACATTGGAGACTTTGCAGGTGTATTTTCCAGAGTCAGATGGTTTCACTGCATAAAGCTCCAAGTAACTTGCTAGTGCTTCTGTCATAATGTAGCAGGCTCCTCCTGTCAGCAGTTCTGTATCACCTTTAAACCATTTCACTGTCAGTGGTGTTGTGCCTTTAAACATTCCTTTGAAATGTACAGTTGATGCAGGCAATACATCTTGAGACTCTGGTTCTACAGTGAAGCTTGGTGGCTCTGGATTGCGTTGAAAGGAAAAATTGTACAAGAGTAAGAGAGGGCTTGCATTTTGGAAAAGTATTATCACAAGATAAGCAAAATTCCAAGAAAAGTGAAACAAATTGCCAAACCTTTGATAAACAAAGTGCTACTGCTCTCTTTGCTACCAGCAGAGTTTGTGGCTCTGCAAATGTAGACCCCAGCGTCATTTGCATCTAGGTGTTTTATTTCCAAAGATGCTGAGCCTTCTGCAAAGTGTACTGTGTACTTGGCACTTGAAGTGATCTCAGTATCCTGCTTAAACCATGAGACAGTCATTGGAAGAGAGCCTGAAATTTTGCAGTCTAGGTGACAAGAGGTGTTAATGATGCTGTCAATATTCTTCAGTGGTTTAGTAAAGAAGGGAGGGATAGTGCGATCTGTTGAGAGTGGAAAAAATGACAGAAAGGAACACATGAGTAAAACAGGAGTGCTATTCTGCTTCTGGCTCTGTTGGGCACAGAGCAGAGCAAATGGGCTCTTTGCAAAGAGGCAGTACCAACCTAGTACAGTGAAGCTGGTAGTACAAGAGCTGATGCCCACATCATTGGATATCTCAAAGGTGTATTCACCACTGTCCTGCATTTCAGTGGCATAAAACTTGAGCTGGGCAATGTTATTTTTGAAGCTGATCCTATACTTTTTGCTGGCAGGTAGTAGCTTTCCATCTTTGAACCATTTAGTTTTCAGCTCTGGAGTGCCTGTGACAGTGTACTCCAAAATAGCTGGTTCCCCAGCTGTAACCTGGATCATTTCAGCTTTTTCAATTATTTTGGCAGGTTCTACAACAGAATTAAACAACTGGTGTTAAGGACAAAAGGAAATTTCTTCTCCTGTCAGAGTCTGCAGGGATCACAGCACTTCTCACTGACCTTTCACTGCTAGTTCACCAAAGCAGGACTGACTTCCTGCATCATTCTCAGCCACACAGGTGTATTTGCCACCAGAGCTCAGCTGGACTCCAGTAATTTGCAGTGTTGCTAGACCATGATCAAATGTCACTCTCACATTGTTATCATCTTTAATAATATCTTTGCCCTTCATCCATGTCACAGAAATAGGCTCTGATCCTTTCACCACAGCCTGTAATGTAACACTATCTCCAGCCAGAACTGTCACATTTTCGATTTTCTTAACAAAAGATGGTGGTTCTAGTTCAAAGAGAGACAAGAAAAAAAATACTCATTTACTATTACATCATCACGTAAAATCTTATACTTAAAGACAGTTTTGTAAGACGGTATGTGCAGTACATGTCCCAGTTCAGCAAAAGAGCAGGCAAGTTGGAGAACTGCTTTCTCCAGTTGGGAGCTAATGGCCCATTAATCTCAATGTTCTCCAAATTCACAGGTTTGATGCCAGATAAGACTCAAGATACAAACAGATTTTTAAGAGAAGAAGATATTCTTTTTCTCCAGTCTCCCCAACCTCCCACAAATCCAAAGAAAAGACATTTTATGAAATAAGAGGTTTTTGCCAATCCCTTCAGTAAGTGGAGTTTTCTCACTCCCACTGACCTTTCAAGATGTATGTGGCACTGCACATGCACTTCCCGACTTCATTAGCTATCACACACTCGTATTCACCAACATCTGCACTATTAAATGAGGACACCTCCAAAGAAATAACAGCCTTCTGAGAGGTCAACCTGTATTTTTTACTACTGCGAATCTGCTTCTTGTCTTTGTACCAGCTAATCTCAAAGGGCCCAGTGCCAGCAACCTCACACTGAAGGATGGGGTTTGTTCCTTTCACTAGCTCTGCAGGTTCAAGCGTTCGGATGAAAGATGGAGGCTCTATAAAAGCAGTAAGAAAGAATTAGTCAACAATGCACCCCCCCCCAAAAAAAAAAAAAAGAAAAAAAAGAAGGAAGGTTTTTCTTAAGAATGTGACTGGCAGCAACAAGAAGGACAGACCTTTGACAACCACTTCGGTGGAGCAACTGTCACTTCCAACCTCATTGACGGCTTCACATGAGTAGGTCCCAGTGTCATCAACTTTCATTTCCAAAATATCTAACACAGCCACAGAATTGACAAAGGACATCCTGTGCATGTTACTTTCATGGATTTCCTTATTGTTCTTGAACCAAGTAACCTGGATTTCAGGAGACCCTTTGATTTTGCATTGAAGGCGTGCAGAGTCTCCTGGAGTCAGTAAATAAGATGGATCGACCTTCTTCACAAAGGATGGTGGTTCTGAAAATGGGAAGAGATGGCAAAAAGGGGAAGAAGGGGAAGAAGAGGAAGAGGAAAGAGGTAGGAAAGGGAGAAAGAAAGCTGAAGTACAAAGCTTCAAAAGATTGCATCCCAGAGCAAGAACAAAATACAACTTGACAAGAGATCAGCATAATCTTTGCTGAGCTGCAGCTTCTGTGGGTTTTGCTTTCCCTCTTCATCCATCTCTACCCTGCAGACAGGAACAATTCTTGATTATCTCTGGTGAAAGAAATATTGAAGTAACACACTGTGCACTGTAAGGCAGCAGGGGAAAAGACTTTACAGGGAATGGACGAAGACCATGGCAGGTCTGAGAAGAATTCACAGTGTAATTTCAGCCCAAAGAAGTCTTTTGCCTGTGAAAGAAGAAATGGGGAGCCCAAGAAGACAGAAGGTAAAGGGGACATAGAGTTATCTTACCTCTGACTGTGACGCTGGCAGAGGAGGAGCTGCTTCCTGCCTCATTTGAAGCAGTACACACATAGTGGCCTGAGTCCTTGAGCTTAGCCAGAGGAATCTCAAGCGAGGCTATTTTGTCTTCAAAGTAAATCTTATAATCTTTGCCTGGAGGGATTTTGTTTCCATCCTTTGTCCACCCTACAGTTACTTTCCTGTCTTCATCTACCTGACATTCAAGGCGTATTTTTTTATTAACTGCTGACTGTACTGACTGCAAATCTTTAATGAAGTGGGGCTTGTCTATAATGACCATTTCAGTCTGGCAAATATCAGCCCCAAACTTGTTGGAAGCTTTGCAGGTGTAAACCCCTCTGTCACTAGCGCTAAGAAGGGAAATTTCTAAAACATGTTTATTTTCCACTTTGGAGATCTTGTGGTGATCTGATGGTGAAATAGTTGTTCCATCTTTCTGCCAGGTGATGTCGATGACTGGAGTGCCCGAAACAGTACACAGGAACTTGGCACTTTTGCCAACAAAAGTAGTAATAGGTTCAGGTCTGGTAAGAAACGTTGGCGGAAATGCCTCTGCAAAACAAAGGGGTTCAATGTTATCAAGAGGTGAGGAACAGAGCCACATTTGCCAGGGACAGAGAGCAAGAGAGGCCAGCTTGGCACTGGACACTCTTAAGCAAAAGAAAACAGCAGTGAATGAGATAAGAGGTGTTAAAGATGATAAATTTTGGCTTTTGGTTTTGTATTTCTTCAGTCTATGTATTGCTCTTGAGCTAGAAAGCATTTTGAATCTCTGGAGCAATGTAAAACTAAAGGAAAATAAACAAAAAGCCAGAAATTCTTTCCCCAAGGCTGACATGTTTGCACAATGTTCTCTCAAGATAGGCAAGTTTGCATGCATTTCACTGTTCATGTGCCTTCTTTTAGTCTCTGGCACCTAGCAGTTAGCAAAGACCACAGAAGGAGTCCTCCAACAAAGAGAAAAATCAGAGTAAAAAAAGTCATCATACAAGAAACACCAAAAGACGGGGTTTTTTTTTTTTCTTTTAAGAAAAAACCCTGCTGTATATCTCTCAATAGACAAAAGGTTTGCAAATTGAAACTTTTTAAACCTTCTTTTGTTTAAGAAGATCTGTTTCCCCAGTCACAGAGTTCCCCTTTGGCCACGGCACAAAGATGTTCAGGTATGCATGTCTGCATAATCTGCGTCGCAAGTATAGTTACAGGATAAATTTAGGGTGCTAGGATAATCACACAGTGATGATTACACAAAGAAAACAGATTTTAAAAAGTGTTTCTTGTGGTCTGGAAGTCAAATAAACCTTCTTCAAGAATGTATTCACAAAGAAATCCCATGCTGTTTCTTCCTTCTCTCTTTCCCCCTTCTTTCTTTCTCTCTGAAACCTTTTCACACTAATTCCCTTCTCTTCATACAAAAAGCACCTAAAAGCAGAATTCTCAAAAGTTATTCCTTTTCTATGCTTGTGCCTACCAAAATTAGGTATGGATTACACATTATAAAGGCAACCAAGAGCCCTACCATAAACATGTGCATGTATAGCAGTGAGAGCATTACAATATACCAAGATATTTTATGGAAAAGGAGAAGTATTTGAAAGTCTGTACTTACCAGTTACTGTTAAAACAGCTGTAGAGCTTACACTGCCATGCTGGTTGGAAGCTTTACAGCTATATTCCCCACAGTCAACAACTTGAGGTCTTAGGATCTCCAGTGTGGAGAGGTAGTTGGAGGTGCGAATGGTGTATTTGTCCCCATCATATATCTCTCTTCCGGCTTTGTACCACTGGAACTTGACATTGGGAGCCATCTCTACCTCACAGGTAAACTTGGCCACATGATTTACAGCCACTTCCAAGGGTTCAAGCCTTCTCCTCAGGATTGGTGCAACTGAAATTAGAAGCAGAGAGTAACTCAAAACCCTGTCTGCTGACATTCTGAAATTAAGTGATTGACTGACTGAAAAAAAAACCCCAAACCAACCAAAAAGGTGACATACTTGCAATTCATATAAAGTGACTGTAAAAGAAAAAACATCTGTAAGAAATGAAAGCAGTACTAGGCTCAGTGGATAGACTGTCTTACAGTGCATAATGACATCAGGAAACAGTGGTGATACTGGAAAAACAAAGTGAAATAGCAATGCATAGAAATAGTAATAGAAATAGCAATAGGATATAAATGTACAGTAACATATCCTGGAGTTGTGAGAAATTATGGTGTGAATGAGAAATGGTGGTGAATTTGTGCAATGACTCTAAGGAGTGAGAGAGGGTGAAGCAGTGAAAAAAATGGGAAGAGCAGGTTCAGTTCTCAGGCAAGAATAGGATAAATGGTCAGGATTGAGATACAGCTTTCTCCTGACCATGCTAGTGCAATGAAACAACAAAGTTCCTGACAAAAGACTGGGGTAATAGAAGTGAGAGGCCTTGCAATGTGCTAAAAGGAGCCATCAATCCAGAGAGAGAGGGGGCCCTCTGATTAGTGGCATGATGGTATTAATATTGTATCTCTATCCAAAGATACACATAGTAGGGCAGGTTCATTAGTAGAGCAGTGCATTAGAAAGATTATTTTATCCCCATAATCCAACCTCTTTTAACAACTGTGAGTTTTGCTGCTGTAGCTCTTTTTCCACCTTGATTCAGCGCCTCACAGGTGTACTCTCCTTGGTGAATCGCCCCACACACTTTGCTTATTACTAGTGTGTATGTGTCCTGATCTTGCAAACACTTGAATTTGTTGCCTGAAGAGACCAGTTTACCCTCAAAGTACCAGTTCACCTCTCTGACATTTGTTATTACAGACACCAGCCTGACACTCTCCTCTTCCTCCACAACAGTGTCAACCAGTTTGCTGTGTATGATGGGATAATTTTCTTTGCCCAGCTCATCCTCTTGTTTTCCAGCTCTAGTTTCCAGACCCTCTCTGCCCTCTTCCTCACACTTTTCTTCCCTTTTCTCTTCTCTTTTCCATAGTTCTGTGGGTGTCTCAGACAGAGATGCAGAGGCTACATCAGCAGTGGCTGTAGCTGCATCCACATCCTTTATTTGACCATGCTCAGTCACAATGTTGATTACTTGTGCAGACAAAGGGTGTTCCAGTGGTATTTTTGCCTCCACAGTCCTCTCAGCCTGCTGGGGCTTCAGGTCAAAGATTTCATTATAGGATTTTCCTGTGAGAAGTGGACTAGCAGAGAATGCCAGTGTTTTGGATTTTTCACCAGTCGGGGAACATTTATCTTCACAAAGAAAGGAATAGAAAACTTCCTTCAAGACTGCTTTCTGGTCAGCTGTCTGAATGTTGACTTCTACCAAGGAGACTTGGATTTCTATGGGACTGCATCCTCCTGTGGTCACAACATACGTGCACAAAGTATGTGTATTCTCCTTGGTGACGTTTATTGCCTGTACTTTAACATCTTCCTTATCGACCAACCATTCTGAAAACAAGATGTTTTTCTCACTTACCACTGCAGTTTTCAGTGCATTTCTGATTTGAGACTTTATGTCTAAGCTGCAGCTCTTGGGGACCAGAGCAGTGAGCTCACTGTCTTTGTTGAGGACTTGGCTTGGCTGGAGCTCATGAGAGTACATTGTTTCATGGGATTGTCTCTCTGCCCTTTGCCACTGCTTAAGTGGCATGGAAAGACCAACATGTTCTTCCTCCATGGACTGGTTTTCTTCCAGCAGCAAGGGAAATCTCACAGCCTGTCCCTCATGTATTCTTGCAGCAAAATCTTCTTTTGCCATTTCCAGGAAAGAAATGTTCTCCAGAGGGACAGCTTGGCCCCCAGTGAAGGCCAATTCAGAGAGAAATCTGGGTTCAGCCTTCAGCTCACCTTGTGCTATCTGAAAGTCCTCAAGGATCTGGATTTGGTCGCCATCCATGACATGGCTCTCAGTGGTGCTTGACACCTGTAGAAGGGTTTGGGAAGCCTCTGTCTTCAGAGCAGCCAGTTGCGCAGTTGCCTTGGGGATGACTTTCTCTTTGGGCATGAGTATCTGTGCAGCTACAGTCCCAAGGCAGCCTGGCAGTTGTGCCTCCATCACTGCTGCAGGCACCACACCCTGGGGGTCAGCAGGGAGGGTTTCCAGAGGTTCTGTCAGAAGCCTGCTGCTCTCTTGTATTGTGGCTGCCTGGGTGAGCATCTCTTCAACACTCTGCACTGCCAGGCAGGTCAGTGGCAGGCCAGGCAAGACGTCCTCCCTGGGCAGCATGTACACTGCCTGGCTCATTTGGAGCTGAAGGAGGGTTGAAGGCTCCCTCATGGGCTCAAGACTGAGTGCTTCTTCTGTTGCAGGAAGCTCACTAGCCTCCTCATAGAAAAGGGGGCTTTGGTCCTCTGTCACTGCAGAGTGCTGCACGGCCAGGCTCTGTCGGCACACAGCCCGCTCCTCGGGCAGCACAAGGAGCTCAGCAGAGCAAGTGGCCTCACCCAGGGCACTCACAGCCCTGCAGGTGTAGAGCCCGGTGTCCTCCTCCACGCAGTCCCACACGGTCAGAGAGCCGGAGCCGTCCGGGCGGTGAGCGATGGAGCGACGCAAATCAGAGAAGAGCCGCTCGCTCCCCTTGGACCACAGCACGTCGGGGCACGGCTTCCCCGCGACCGTGTACTCAAAGACTGCCGTGAAGCCGGGTGCACACCGCACGCTGTCCGGCTCCCTGGCAAAGCGGGGGAATCCCGGCTGCCTCTGGCGCACGTGGAGCTGGGCGCTGCAGCTGGCCTCACCGTGTACATTGCTGGCCACGCATGTGTACTCACCCTCATCCTGCACACCTGCATGTGGGAGGATGAGGCTGTGGTCATTGCCAGCAAATACTAACTTACAGTCCATGCACGGGGTTAGCTTTGTACTGTTGAAAAACCACTGGATTTTGGGTGTGGGGCTGCCAGTAACAGTAACAGAGAGACTAGCTACATCACCCTGCCAGACTTCAACATCTGAGACCTCTTTGTGGAAAACAGGGGCTTTGCCCTCTTCCTCAATTTTTATCTTTGCTTTGCTGAAGTAAACTGGTTTTCCAGGCTCAAATTCAAGTATTTTCTCTCTATCAGGCAACTGAAGGCCGCTGCTGTAGCCTTCATTTCTTCCTTCCTCAGAAGAGGCAATAAGAGACCTAGTGATGTCTGTATGGAAAAAAATTGTTTAGTTTTACTAGAATATTTATGAGAATACTCAGAGATAGCAATACACAGTGTTAGGGCAACTATTTTTCTACAGCTGGAGGCTTTCTCAGTACTATACAGCAGCTAGCAATGAACAGGAGGTCTGTGTTGTCCCCTTGCTGTCACATCTGCCAAAATGAGTAAGACATCCTGTGTTGTCAGGTTGCTTAAGATTTTCCTATCTTGATCAGGATGGGTCTGTCTTTAAACCTGACATCACAGTATTGGTTAGGCATATCCCTCCAGGGTGCACTGTGCAAGTAACAATCAAGCAACATTGATGCATTTCACAGATATAATTAAAGTGGTATGTGCCATACATATTTGTATGTACATCTATGGAAACAAGTACAGCAGAATAGTGCTAAGACCCTGGTTTAACTCAAAACACCAACAAAAAAAGAATGCCACAATTAGGATTGAATTCCCCCCCCCCCCCCAAACAACCAACAAACCCACAATCTTTTCAGCACACTAACCTTTCTTCTGATGCATAGTTCATCTCTTTAAACTCTATCTTTCATCTAGCACACCAAAAGATTACCTCTACCTTACCAGCTTTATCCTGGTTTCATCATTAGACCCTTAAGTTTACAGCATCATTATTACAAACATCACAGGTTTAAACCCTCAATTAAATATAATTGCTTTAAATCTCTGCTTTTGAGCACCTCCCAGTCAAGATGTGGAATATTAGAACTCCCACAACATCAGAGAAAAAAAGAAGACTTTTAAGATTTTTTGTTTTCTTGCCTTTGTGAAATTATAGATACATGCTGCACAACAATAATAGTTTAGAAATGAGAGGAAGCAGAGGTCAAGAACATCTCTGCAGATGTTTTACAATAGAAACATCACTGAAATATGAAAATTCTAGGAATGGAACAATTCATGAAAAGCATGATGCAAGGAAAATCTTTGGAAATCAAATACTGTTGTTCTCACTGAGTCAAGTTTTCTCAGTCAAGACCCAGAGTATTTGATGCGAGAAAGATATAAGAATTTAGAAAAAAAGAATTAAAGCGTGAGTCGATTAATGTCTCTAGGCACTCTAATGGGGAACCTTGATAAGCTTCTCAATTATAGTGTCTTCAATTTTAAAACTTATTGAGAAAGAAGAATTTTTGCTGCACTACAACAACAAATATAAAAAAGAACAGACTCTGTCACCCAATTCTTTCTCATTGGTTTTAGTAATTATTAGTCTTGCCACAAATGCCATCATATAAATGACATAGCACAGTGCATGCAATGATTAACTGCAGAGAAGAAATGCTTAAGTAAAAAAAAAAAAATTACAGCAGTCCTTCAGCATTACTTACCAACCTTGTTAAAACAGTAATAAATTGTGCAAGTAAATTTGAGAATGGGTGGCAGAATTGGGCCAATAAAATAGAAAAATAAAAAATATAAAAATTGCAGAGTGAAACCCATGTTGATGCAGTAGAATGTTCTATACACAGGAGCATGGCAAAAATTAATGGACTTCTGTCTGTTCCTGTTATAAGAAAAAAACTATACAGATACTTCTTCATATCTTAGATATGTTTGTAAAACGAATAAAGTACAAGAAGCAATGGACTTAAATAATTTCATATTTATTTCACAAATTAACCATACATGTTAACATTCAATACACATTAATGACAAAATAGACATATTAAATTCTTTTTTTAAGATACTTGTTTTGTAGAAATGAAGACAACATTAATTCTGAAAATAAAATTGTAAGCTTTTTGATTCCTATGAAAACACAAAATTTTGAAAAGAGATACCTGCTATACCAGTTGTCCCAGACTAAGTTCATTCAAACCTAGGATTACTCCAGATTTAATAATTGTAGCTTAGGTGAACCAGGTGCTCCTGGCTAATGTATGAAACTTAAACCAAGACTTATAAATTTACACAAACCACTACATGGGTAGAGATAAAGATGCTTGACCATATATTTCAGATGTGAATATGAACTTGGATCTGTGTGGCTTATAGCTCCAAAACCAAGTTATGGGCGTCTTTCTGCTAAAAATATTCAGATTTACATGCAAAATAAACACACTTCACAATTGCTCAAGAACTAATCAAAGGGCCTCTGACCTCTTTGACTTTGGAACTAAAAGATCCCTAATGTCACAGCTGACATAGATCAGAAAATTCACGCCAACCTCCCTAAGGAGCTCTGCTGCCTAATGGATCAGTGAATGCTACACATCTACACAAGGAATGGATTAAGGACACATCATGGAGTAACTCTTTCCCAGCACAACATTGGGTCAGACAGTCATGCTTCTCTCTCCTACCACCATTACCTGTCAGAAAGCACAATTAGCTCTGCTTTTTAACATACAAATCTGAAGTATTTAACAAGGGGTTAGGACTGAGAAGACACTGAAGTGACAAATTTGCATTAGCCTAATCACTTCAGTCATTTTGCCCAAGTACTGGGTCATTAGAACTTGCCACTCCTGACTTTAAATTTATATCAGGCAACACGATTGGGCAAGGTGAATCTTTTGATCAAAAATTACTGTCCCAGGTGAGTGATGGGATAGTTGTAGGAGATAACAGATTTTTTTGATACATGGTGGTCTCACTGTGTGGACACATGAAACTCAGAAATAGAAATTGTATGAACGTAACAGAACATACTATAGGAATAGTTTCAATGCTTAAAATCATCACTCTGCTTAAAGCTGTTTGCAAGGTAGCTGACAGCAATTTGTAAATAACTGGAAGAATCTCATTAACAGGTAAACAAAGTAAAACTAGTTTTTGTTTAGGGATCTTGAACTCAAGATCACACCTTAACATATAGGTGACTGGAAAGCTGGTATGTGTATTAGAGTAATTTATTTTCTGAGAAACATTAATTAATAACTTTCTTCCATTTCAAAGATTTTTCTTAATCAATTTATCATTGTTTATGTAAGATAGATTTAATTCTGATTTAATTATGTCAGCTACTGCTGATTTCTCCTAAATATTAACATTATTTTAAATATGAAAATATATTTTCACATTGAGAATATTAATGCAAAAAAATCCTGTGCTGAGAAAATGCCACATATAACAACTGAATATATTCCCCTTATTTCTGGTCATCTCAATACATTGCACATTTAACTGTTTTTAATAATAAAAAAAGAGAGAAAGAAAAAAGAATATGTAGAAATGTAGTTCTAACGTGAAACAAGAATACTGCATAAAAAAAATCTTACTTTTTTACTACTATGCTTCTTTTATGAATTACACTGGAATACAGGGACAACCAAAATTATTTTAATGAATTTACAGTAACATACTTTGTTATTATTATGCTCCCTTTCTCCTTTCCCTTTAACTCCTAAAAATACAGTACAAAATATGCTTTCACGTTTATTACTTGGTAATAGAGAAGAAAATCCTATCCAGTTTCTACTAATGCAAAATTTTCATTTTTCTTCCCATTGCTCTGCTTTTCTCTGCAACAGCATAATTTCATTGACTTAGAAAAGGCATTTAATTCCATGAGTCAGTAGAAAGAGGCCCATAAATGTAAGAATTTTGCAGTGATAGAAACCGTAAACAGGATTTGAATCATGTTCTGACACAACATTGTGAGGAGGGGAAATACCAATTTAAGGGTTTTTTTAACAGACTATACCCAAACTAAACAGCAAGCATAAGTTAGAGTTCCATACCTCTAGGTTACAAGAAAAAGGTGGTGTCTACATTTTCAGGTGATTTTTACCACCTGTATAAAACAATAGTGATTGCACTGTTACAGACACACAGGTATATGTACATTATACAAAAAAAAAAAAAAAGTTCCATGCAAATGAGCGTCAATTAAAATATTTTTACGAGAATGAGCAAGGAGCATAGAAGGAGCCTGAAATATCCCTCCGTGCAGAAACTGTGCACAAAATCTATGCATGGATTAAATATCACTTAAATTCCCCAAAGAAGGCAAATCTAAGTGAAACACAAATATGCCCACAGAGTGGTTTTCATCCTTAAAGAGATGAAAACAATGCCCCTAAACTGAGTGCTGCATTTTTACCTGCAGTGAACAACATCATAAAAACACTTAGTATTTCAAGACAGACTCTGAAACAAATTATGGAAGTTTAGTATAACGTTAACACAGCACAAGTCTCAGCAGTTCCTGCCCTGTTAGTGGCTATACATTTGTACTGCCCACTGTCACTTTGCACCAGGTTTTCTATGGTAAGACTGTGCAAGCCACTCTGCTCTTCCTGTGCACAGTACCTACCCCCTTCCAACAAGACCCCATCCTTGTACCAGCAGACACTTGGATGGGGGGAACCAGTCACGAGACACTGGAAGCACACTGAGGCACCTACAAATGTACTGTAGTCAGAAATGAGCCTCACAAACCTGGGAGGAACTTCTGTGACCTGGAACTCAAAGCTGCAGCTCTCTGAGTCCTCTGCCCTAAACTCAACCCGTTCCTCTTCAGATGGCTCTGCAAACACATCAAAACTGATGTTGACATGCTTCTCCCCTTCCACTTCCTGCTCTTCTTGAGTCACTGCAAGCAGTTGGATTGCTTTTTCTGAGTCATCTCTGTGTGGCTCAAACTCAAATTCCAGTTCTATTTCTGACTGGTCACCTGGGCTCACAGTCTTACTCAAAAGCAAGTCGCACTTGTGGGACCTGTGCGGTTCACAGCCTGTGACTGTCTCACTGCTCATTGCATTTGCTTCCTGCTGAGCCACGACCACAAGGGAGCCTTTGCACGTTGCTTCTCCCAGCCTATTTGTTGCCTGACAGCAATACAAGCCACTGTCAGAAGGTCCTATAGTTTGGACCTTCAGACTGTGAAGTCCATCCTTCTGAGTCACAGCATACTTCCCTGTGCCAGGTGTCACACGTGTGTCACCTCTGAACCACTGAACTAGTGGGACAGGAGTACCCGTTACAACACACTCAAAAACCGCATCCAAGCCTTCTGTCTCCTTGATATCTGTAATGGGCACAGCGAAGCGTGGTGGCATTTCAGTTACTTGGAAATCAATTTTTACATCCTCATTCTCCCCTGCTGTCAAGCCTGCAGCTTGCTCTAACAAGGCAAGTGGAAGTACATCTAGGGAAACCACCATGCTCTTCTTGTCTGGGCTAAACTCAGGACTGGTTATGATTTTGACCTGCTTCTCAAACTCTTTCACTTCATTTTCATCCAACTCCACTTCCAGGAGAATTTCCTGTGGTGAAGGGGACCTTGAAGATGTGTTTTGCTCCATGTCAAAGTGTATAACATGCTGGTGGGTCACAGGGGGTGGCAGTGCCAGTGACCGTCCATCTTCAGGCAAAACTTCCACCTCTGCAATACTTTTAGCTTCCCCAACAATGTTCACTGCATGGCACAGATACTGTCCTTCATCAGCTTTCTGGACATTAGTGATTTCTAGAATATATTTGTCCCCATCCTTCTCTATTTGCACTCTCTCATCCAGCTCCAGCAGAGACTTATTATGATACCACTTCACTCCTGGCTTGGGCACACCCACTACCTCAGCCATAAATGTCAGTGTGCTGCCCTCATACAACCTCGTCCTGCTCAACGCCTTGAGGAATGCTGGTGGCATGTCCCTGCCTGATGGCTCCAGGGCTTCACAGGGGGTCATAAACCCGTTTGCCTGGGGCTGGTCTGGAGGCTGGTGCCTCCTCTCACAGAGGGGCAGCATGTTCAGGGCATCCATGTACTCCCCGGTGGGTGTCCGGTAGCGCTCTGGTGGTGTGCTGTCCCCTGATGCAGAGTAGGGTCCCTCAAAGGGTGTGAAATACAGCTCTGAGGGTGTGTTGCATTTTGAACTCCCGAAAGGTGGGGAGTAGTGTTCAGGGGCCATGCTGTACACTGAGCCCTCGGATGGTGTGGAGTAGTGCTCAGGGGCCATGCTGTACACTGAGCCCTCGGATGGTGTGGAGTAGCGCTCAGGTGGCGTGCTGTACCCTGAGCCCTCAGATGGCGTGGAGTAGCGCTCGGGTGTGCTGAGTGGCGTGTGGTAGGATGCAGATGAAGCAGTCTCAAAGATTTCCACGGAGGAGGGAGGTGTGTAGAAGCGGTCTGAATCAGGTGACTCCTCTCTGCTCCCACTCTCCAGCTCTATAGACATTTCTGACTCAGGAGAGAAGGGCCGGGCAAGTTCCTGATGGTTGTTGTAATAATCATAAACCATGCTGAAGGTAACCTCTTCCACTTCCAGGGAAGTTATAGTTTCTTGCTGCTCCTTCTGAACTGTGCCTTTAAGAGCTGGAGTTTCATATATCCCAGTAGATCTTAAGTAATTGGCCAAGGACAAATCAGGCTCCAGCTCTGAGATTTGAACAGCAGTGGGCTCTGGATCTGCAGAAGTATCCTCCCACATTTCTTCTCCATCCAGGCTATTCTCAGAGGTTTCCTCAGTGGGAGTCTTCTGCTTGTCCCAAGACTCCTTCCTTTGCTCCTTCTGTGCTACAGGATCATCCATTACTAACCCAAGTATGAGTTTCCCAAAAGAGAAGCCCTTGGTTGTGTTTGGTTCCTGTTGGATGTCTCTCATCTTCTCAGGGGAATCTGTACTTTCCATCTCACAGGTGAAGCTGCTCATGCCTGGCTCAAAGACCTTTTCTGTCACAGAACCACCAACTTCCTCAGCCTGATGTTTCTTTTCATGTGCAGCTTTTTTCAAGTCTATAATGAAGCTGTCACTCTGAGAGTCTGTGGTCTCCAGTCGTTCCCCACTCTCCCACACATATGTTTCCTGAACACCTCTCTGAAAACCTGGCGTAGACTCCACTAGAAATTCATCAATTTTTTCTTGAAGTGAGTCCCCTCCACAGACACTCATCTTTGACTCCTGAACTTCTTCAGCAGAATGCCCCTCTTCAGCAGACATCACAATACTGCTAAGGTCTCCATTAGGAGTTTGCAGATCAGCTGTTGTGATTTCTCTTGGCTGTTCCTCTTCCTGGGCATCAACCTCTTCCTGCTGCATCCTGTAGCTCTGACGCAGCTCCTCACTCAGAGATGTTTCTTCCTCAAGCACATCACATTGATGTACAGGGGAGATGATCCCAGTGATGACCTCCACGCTTTCCAGTGCTGTGGGGTTTTGTGCCTGTTCTGTGTACACAGTCTCTGCAGCTGGGAAAGGCTCTGCAAACTTCTTCAGATCAAATATGATCTCAGTGTCAGGCTCAGATGGCAGCAGCTGCTCTCTGAAATGCACCTCTTCCAGACGAACTTCAGCTTCCTCAGGAAAAACCTGACCTGAGTTTTCTATGCCAGGAGGAGTGGGGACTAGATCCAAAGAAGGGCTACATGTATCAGACTCCATTTCTTGCAGCATTTGTCTGCCATTTTGTATTTCCCAGTGTGTGGTATCACCATCATCGATCACTTCTTCTTTACAAATATTATCATTTGCTTTAATATCTTGTTCAATATCAACAGATCTCTCTTGCTCCTTGTCCTGTTCCTCCTGCTGCTCTCCTGCATAGAATTCATAAAAGCCAAGCTCCTCCTTTGTGGGGGTGCTTGCAATGTGGTCCTGCAGGTGGGGCACACTTGGCTCTTCCATAAGAGGCACATCTGGAGTCACTGCCTCACAGGCAGGGGCTTCACACTCCGTGCAGACATCACTTCCGTCTTGCACCACAGGTGATATAGGAATGAAAAATTGTGAAACCTTACACTCCCTTGCCAAAGCAGACTGCTCAAAGGCATGTGTTTGCTCTTGCACTTCCATAAATGATAAATCCTTACCTTCTCTTGCCAGAGCAGACTGCTCAGGGGCATGTGTTTGTTCTTGCATTTCCATAAATGATAAGTCCTTACACTCCCCTGACAGAGCAGACTGCTCAGCGGCATGTGTTTGCCCTTGCATTTCCATAAATGGTGACTTCAAGATGTCCCATGACAGAGTATCTGTATGTGGTAGCACCTTGCCTCCTTCAGGCTCCAGCTCCTCAGAAAAGTGACCTGAGTCTTTAGCCACCAGTTCACATCCTTCCCTGGATATGTTAGGGTGCAATTCAGAGGCATCAATTCCAAAGCTGTGTTCCTCAGAGCCAGCTTTTCCCCTGTGCTGCCTCATCTCAGAAATACCATCTGCATAACTCACCCTTTCTTCTGTATTGCCCATTTCTTGCCTTGTATAAACCTCTTTGATATCCAGCACCATTGCTTCCTCCATCTCACTTTTCCTGATATGAGGTGTTTCCTCACAATCTTCTAACTGCTCACCAGGAGGTGGAGACAACCCCAGGGACCAGGGTAGGTGTGCTGCCTCCTCCTTGGGGCATGCAATTTGTTCCCTTTCGTCCTTCCCAAGTACGCTGAGGTTTTGGAGGTGCAGAACATGGTCTATGGCAGGCAGCTCCTCAGTGTCTCCAACCCTGCCATACAGCTTGGGTGCTCTGGGCTGCACTGTCAGCTCAGAGGCAGTCTGTGCTGTTCCAGCCGTGTTTGTGGCCACACAGCAATATCGCCCAGCGTCTGTGACAGAGACCTCTTGAAGGTGTAAGCGGTATGTGCCATTCTTGCCTTCTTCAAACCTCAGTCTCTCACTGGCAGAGAGGCTCTGGCCATTCAAGGACCAGCTCACAACTGGTGGGGGCTGCCCAGACACAGCACACTCCAACACCACTTCCTCCCCTTCATGGCAATGAATATGTGCTGGGGCTTCTGTCACTATTTGGGGTGGTTCATTCCCCATATCAAATGAAAACTTAAATTTGTGCTTTATGGTGGAAGCCGCCTGCTCTGGAGAGAGTCGTGGGATCTCCCTCAGCTCTGTGTCTTGCTCTGGCGTTGGAGTGGGGGCAGTGATTTTGATTTCCACAGGCAATGACAGCAAGTCTGAGCCTGGAACTGCACTTGGCAGTTCCTTCTCTGCTGCAAAAGCCAGACCAACTCCTTCTTCCTCCTTCATTTCCTCCTCTTCCTTCTTCTCTTTCTCCCTTTTTTCCTCCTTCACCTTCTCTTCTTTCTTCTCTTCCACTTTCATCTCCTCCCTTTCCCTCTTTATGTACCTATAGGCTGGCATTCGCTGCCTGACATGGAGTCCAGCTGAGGAGCTGACTGTGCCCAGTGGGTTGAAGATCACACAGGTGACAGTGCCACCATGCTGTGGGAGCACAGATGGGAAGGTCAGTGTGGAGCAGCACCCCGTGGTGTGAACAGCAGTGCCCTGGATGCGCCCCACGGGCTTGTCGTTGTTGTACCAAGTGACAGTGGGCTGGGGGCGGCCATGGAAGAGGCAGGAGAAAGCACATCTTTGTCCCTCAACAGCTTCCTGAGGCCTGATCTCCTGTACAAAGAGGGGTGGGCAGGGCTCCAGGACCCCACCTTGCACCTGCCATCTCTCCCCCAGGGCCTTGGAGTATTGCTTCACTACCTGCACTTTGAGAGGCTTCGACCCAACCATTTTGGCAGCCACCTTAGGTGGCTCCTCCTGGGGCATGGACATGAGGGATTCCTGCTTCTTTTTCATTGCTGCCCTCTTTGCTTCCCGCAGCTTCTGCAGCTTCCAACGGATCTCCTCATCCAGCAGCTCCTCAGCATTAACCACCGTGCCCCTGTGCTCCCTACTGTGCGCCATCCCCAGGCGGCACGGTCCCGCCGTCGGCAGGCTCTGGAAACGGATGGTTCGCACCATGCCCCGGCCTGGTGAGAGGTCCCCAGGCTCAGCCTCCTGCCCCTTGTCAAAGGGTGAGCCGGTGCAGCGGAGCACCACCCGCAGCCGGTCCTCCCGCCGCTGCTGCAGCAGGCACTCCCAGCCCTGCCGCATCCACTCCGCTCTCCCGGCGACACCCGAACCCCGCTGCTCCCCGCGGCGTGCCACCAGCAGGGAGGCAGTGGACTCGGCTGAGCCCTCACTGTTAATGGCAAATACCCTGTAGCTGCCCGCGTCGTGCTCCCGCACATTCCGCATCTCCAGGCTGGCGCAGTGTGTGTGCTCCGTGCTCTCGGTGCGAATCACCTTGCGGCAGTCCTGGAGGACGGGCCGGTTGTTGTGGAACCAGGCCATGTGTGGAGCCGGGCATGCCACCAGCTTACACCGGAAGAATGCGGGGTCCCCCTCCAAGACAGACCTACATTTCAGTCCCTGCGTGAAGACGGGTTTACGGTTCTGGGGGCAAGCCAGCACCGCCGCTGTGACACGTCCCTCGGAGTCCACCCCGCTGTGCTGTTCTGCAAGAGAAGGAGACTGGGTTACAACGTGCCACGCTCTGCCTACCACCTGCTTGTAAAAAAGTAGCAATATATTGAAATAAAAAATGGGCATGCAACAGATTTCATCACACACCCAGGAAAAAAAAGTAATTCACTCACCATATTTGTTCGAATAAACGCAACGCCTTGCTCTGTTTTAAAGATTGACACGAAAATCGTTCGTTGTCTGTTCTTTCTTCAGACTGTGGAAATTTCTTCTTGAACAAGCAAAAAAAGAATTTCAAAATAACATGTTCTTCTGCATGTATGTTTTTGTTGCCTGGAAAAGCTGTGTGTCTTTGGGGGGCAAAGAAGAAAATCTTACCTGACTTGCAGACAGTAGAATAAACGCCCTTTCTGACCCCTCTTTTTGTAGATATGTTCAAACAATTGAAAAAAATAGTTTGAATTTTAATTTTTTTTTTTTAAGTAAGTAACATAATGAGAAGGCGTTTATTCGAACTAATACAGCCACTAACTTCACAGTGTTATGCACGGGGGGAAAAAAGCAAGCAACATGAACCACTTATGCTATCTGCAAGCCAGGGTAAGAGATGTATAATGATGAATTAATGTATGTAAAAAAAGTGCAAGGAATCAATGGGAATGTGTAGCTTTCACATAACCTAAACAACAAATGCTCTCTAGTATAGTACTTCATTTATCCATTCAATAGTGTCCATTGAACTGATTAATGTTAGGCTGATGACTTATTCAAAAGTAATACAATTAAGATTTGTATAACTTCCTTCTGAAGTAAACTATTCCATGCATTCAAAAGGAAATTGAACATATAAGAGCTCTGTGAACAGCTGCAAAGCATGAAGTAAAAGTTGAAAATATGGCTGCACAATTATAGATTTGAAGTTTTAAACATATTTTAAAACTTAAATAACCTTATAATGCAAGTAACCCTTTGCATATCAAAACAAACATGCAACATGTTCCAATATGCTTTAAACTGTGTCTTTCCCCACCAGACACTTCATGGAAGGTGATAAAACCTTTTCACAACATTACTAATTACTGGTACTAATTATTCTCATTGGTGATTGTACCTTTCACTTCCATTTCAACCTCTTCCTCTAGCTTCTCATGAACAATTTTTTCAGGAGCTAGGATAAAAAAAAAAAACAAGGATTTTTGAGCTATAGTTGTTAAATGTGCCAGTCAACACTTAACATAGTAAAAATGTCCAGTCTGTTTTGCAAATAGACATAAATTCACATGTACATACACACACATAAATGCATGCCAAACAATTCAAACACTTGACAAATTTTGAGAATAGAGTAATCAAATATTTTCAAACTTGTTTACAAATGTACATTTTTCTGTAAGATTTGCTTTCTTTTTGCAGGGTGGGGGAAAGTTTCTAATACATGCCTTTATCATGCCATAAATCCCTGAAGAAAACATTAAACAGTCCACAGACTAATGAGATACTTCTCGTTCTTTATCATCTCCTAGGGAATGAATATAGTGGAATGCAATTATGATGCTATGCATGAAGAATTGACACTTGGAAGGAACATGCAGTTGCCAACCTGTCACTTTCAGATGGGTGCTGCACTCGGCTTGTCCTGCAGGGTTAACTATTCTGCACTTGTATATACCCTCGTGGTCCTGACCAACTTTCAACAATCTTAAACTGCACAGTGGCCCATCATGTCTTATGGAACACAGTGCAGACTCCTCAACTATTAGCTGATTGCACAGCCAGACTATGCAAGGTGTAGGCACACCTTTCATTATGCAAAAGAGAAACACATCATCTCCTTCTTTTACAGTGGTTTCTGAAGGCAGAGTTTCAAGAAACTCTGGTGCTTTGGCGTCAGTTTCTGTGATGTCTTCACATGGCACAACATCAGGATAGTATACTCTGTTTCTTTGCTTCTCAGTTTCATGTGGTCTTTGGGATGTAGATATAAACAAGCTCGAGGTTTTCTTTGAAGATTCTTGCTTAACTTCAGCTGCTTTTAACTGACAATCTTTGGCTGCTTTAAAGCTTTTAGTATCTGATTCAAGAGTAATTTTTGTTACTGCTTTGGCTTGTGCTTCTTTTGCTAGGTAAGAATAAAGTTAGGAAAAGGATTAGGTCAGATGTTTTGCAGGAATAAAAAAAATCCTTATACTTATGGGGGGAAAACCCAGTAATTAGTATTGATAGAATATGCCGTATATTAGTGCTAAAGCAGTGCTATTAAACATGAGCAATTGCACATTTAAGAGCTCTATTCCTGTTAGTCTAATCCTAGGTAGCAGTTAAGCCTGTGGGTCTTTCATGGGACCAAATCTTGATCCACAATAACTAAAAAAAGCACATCTTTGCTTCTAATTTAGAGCCTATTTGGAAAGTAACAGCAGAAGATTATGTAAAGTGCTTTTAACAGCTCTATAGTGAAGAAAGAAATTTCAGTAATTAAGAGCGAAATCACCAGGGTCAATGCCTTTCTCATTAATCATCTTAGTTTTCTGGTCTTGATTCCTTTGAACTCATGAAAAATGCTATCACCTGTGGTGATAATACATTTTTGGATCTTCACTAGTGGTAGCACTACTAACATTTTAATACATTTAGTACATTAACTTATACTGCTGTCTTTGGAATTGGAATCTTGGATTTGTTGGAAACATGCTGGAGTTTGAAATTACCTGGTATCTAAGTCAAAATTGCATCTGACATTCTTTTCTTCCTTAAACTCTTCAGAAATTAACAAATAAAAATTCCTACAAGCCTGTTTTGCTTTACATCTCACTGCATGTCATGAAATATATGAGGAATAAAGAGCTTGAGACATCTGTGACTTTATGGGGAGAGACACAAAGTTACAGTGCCAACTTCCCAGTACTGCAGGTGTCACTTATGAATAGAGCTGTAAATGTGGAGGAAAAACCCCAGAGCATCATTACTAGAGCTTTCTCAATTAAATATTGGTAATAAAGGTAATATGAGTGGGCTCTAAACAGTTATAATGAAGCTGCAGAAAGTAAGTGATAATGTTAAAAGTCAGATAACCACCTTTGACTGTTAGTATTGCAGAAGTTGTTGTCCCTCCATAGTCATTATACACAGTACAACTGTACAGTCCTTCATCTGTCAGCTGGGTGTTTAGGATTGTCAGCAGAAGAACATTCCCATTTTGTGATATCTTCATTTTTTCAGACAGTTCTATCTTTACACCTTCATGGGCCCAAAGAAACTCATAGAATTGATTTTCTAAGGCACATATGAACTGAGCAGTGTCACCACATTTCACAGTTAAGTCTCTGAGCTGCAAGAGAATCTTTGGAGGGACATCTTTCTTTTCCTGAGAGGTCGCCATAGAGACTTTGGTGCTCTGAGATGTTTGAGAAAGGACTGATGTGTGCACAGCTTTTACTTCTTCAACTGATGTAGCCTTCATGGTCAAAATTTCTGATATACTTTCAAAAACCTGTACATGCAATTCCTGTGATGGTTGTTGCACTGATTTAAATTCTTTTTGGTAAGTTTCAATGTTCTTCTTAGTGAGAGGAGAAACATGAAGTTCTGAAATAGCCTGTGACCGGACAGACTCTTTTACATCTTTCCCAGAGCTTTGCCTATCTAGGGCTTGCACTGTGTAATCAAGTAACAAAAACAACAACATTAGTATCTAAAGAACTTTACTGGGCTATGCTCTGAACAAAATCAAACAGCATGGAGGATGAAAATGAATGATCTTCATTCCAAAACTCAGCATGCCAGACTACTACTCTGTTGACACAGAAGTTATTCATTCACATGTATGAATGACAAGTGATGCCTAAGCTAGTCATGCAGTTGATACTCAGTTGGTTCTTGTCTCTTCTTTCACTAAAGTGGTCTGGTTTATTATTGGAAAATTATGGCACTTTTAAAGGAGGTATTTTCTTTTTTACCTTTATTTTTTCCTACAGAATAGGGCAAAATACCTCAGCCACTGCTATAAATATCACTAAACCACTTGTTTTAAAATCCTGAATGCCTTCATTAAAGCTTTATTATTCTGTGACCTGTATTGAGATACAAACTTGAAAACTTCCAAGTGTTACAGCTTAAAGACAAGAAATGAGAGTGGCTGGGTTACTGAGGCTACTGTTAAAGTTAGGTGGGAAAGAAAAGGTGTGAAACAAGGAAAAATTAGTAACAGCATGAAAGTGTGGTATGCAACAAATTGAATCCCTTTGAAGTAAAAATGGGGCTTTACCTTCTGCAGTCACTGTAAGTGTAGCTGTACAAGTTGTTTCTCCAGCACTATTTCTTGCCTTGCAAGAGTATTGGCCAGCATGCTCTAAGAAAGCATCTACTATTATCAGTATAGCTGTGCCTGTAGACTCATCAAAGTGGAAAACTAAGTCTTTTTTTGGCAACATGAGTTGTTGATTATGAAACCACTGGATTTTTGGTTTGGGCCTGCCATAGACTCTAGCTTGAAATCTGACTGATTCCCCGCTGCATACCCTGCAGCTTGAAATAGGCTGGATAAAGGTGGGCCTTTGGCCAACAGATTCCTCCTTAAGTGAAACAGATGAAGAAACATGCCAAGGGGACTCTGATGTAACTTCTTCAACCTTTTTAAATCCTGAAAAGAAGCATGCCAACTTTTAATTTCTTACCCTACACTACAATGAATTTTCTCTCTCATTCAAGATTTTTTTCTAACTTGCAACTTAACAGCATGAATTATATTTATTCATAATTTATGAAATCTAGTCCAAAAAGAAAAAAAAAATATTTATGGTTAAATAATATCATGGACAATATAGAACAGCAAATTCTCCAAACAGTATTTCTGTTCTAAATCTTTGATCAATGTTTCATGAGTTCCTATGAATGTAAAGTATTTCTTTTCAGTTGCCCAAGTACCTGTTACATACCTCTATTTGAGATGTTTCTCAAAACTTTCAAAGTAATTTATTTTATACAAAAACTCCTACTAGATTGTCTTCACAAGGCAAATCAAAGAATGTGTAAGCAAAAAACTTCCATTAGAAAGGAGGTTTTTACCATCCTTGGTGCAGGACAGATTCTAAGACTAGAGTAAATGAAAAGGGGGCATGGAACTTGAAAAAAATCGTGAAATACATTTTTTTGTTCACAACATATTTTGGATATATAAATGTATGCTGTGGACATTGTAAATGGCAGCAATTAATTGAGTTAAAAGACAACATGACAGACAATAACTCACATATAAGAATCAGTGTATATTAAGATGATTATTGAACATGACCTGAACAAAACAACTTATTTAATGGCACAGTGTACCTTCCAACTTCAAGGTAGCAGTGCTGGTCACTTGGCCTACAGAATTACTCGCCACAAAGGTATAGATTCCTTCATCCTCTGGATAAGCTTCAGCAATCTCCAGCTGGTAAGTGTCTTCAAATTGAGTCATTCTAAAAAACCGTGATGGCTTGATCTCCTTCTCTTTGCTGTACCAAGACACTTTCAGATCTGCTCAGGCAAAAGAAAGGAAAAAAGTAAAGGCATAAATTATGATATCATAGAAGAAAATAAACAATACTTTTATATTTATATCTTTCAAAAATCTTAAACTCAAACATCTAAATTGAAATGTGCCTTGTATGATTTTGATAAAGTATGATGAGTGGAAAGTGACCTACTTGCTGCTTTAGGTTTTGATTTGTGGACTGGAAATATTTGTATAGAAAAACTGATTCTGGTGCTGACATAATATTGAGTAAAAAATCATTCTTCCTTAAGTCTTTTACTGTAAAAATTTAAAAATATTTTGGTACTACTAAAATCAGAGAAAGTGTCTTTTTTGAAACGTGATTTTGCTACAGTTGCATGATTAAACAGGCTATAAAATATCTAGCTTGAGCTAGTCAGGTTAAGAAATTAAAACAGAACATTCTTCTGCTAAGCTCAGCACCTTCCCTCTTTTTGTTGCAAATATTACTTGTACTTCTCAAGAAAGATTTATATATTCCTGTATAAAATGTTGTATTACTTGTATAGATTCTTGTAGACCTAGGAGAGAATTGAAGCAGACTTTAGCTTTTTCTCTCCGTCACTGTCCTACATCATGAATCATATGTTGTTCCTCAACTAGTGTGCTATTACTGTTATAAGAAGAGTGTTTTCAATAGCCAGTTGCACAATGCATACCATCAAACAACTGTGCTTGCAATCATGCATTACCTAACCTAATACAAAAGGGTTTTATAATACAAGTGAGAGGTATGCAAATCTATTTGGATAGAATATTCAATAAAGGAAATTTTCAATAGGAAAAATTTCTTCATTGCCAGGGTTGTCAAGCACTGGAACAGGCTGCCCAGTGAAGTGGTAGAGTCACAGTCCCTGGAGGTATTTAAAAGCCAGGTAGGTATGGCAGTTAGGGACATGGTCTATTTCCGGACTTGGCAGTTCTGGTTTAACAGTTGGACCTGACGATCTTTGAGGTCTTTTCCCAGCTGAATGATTCTATGGTGGGTGACCTAGATGAAAGGATCCTTATAATCTGTGGTGTAAATGCAACTTCCATATGCACATAAATACAGTTCTATTGAAAAAAAAAGTTACACAAGCATGCATTGCACCAAGGGTGGGCCATTATTTCCAACATATATTTTCTGAGTTTTAGCAGCAGAATCAGATTTGTTGTAAAACTTCTTTTTAAAAAAAACCCCAAAAAACGGAGTTTTATTTCAAAAGATGGTAATGCAAATTATATATTTTGCATATATATGTGTATAACCAATTTATATTAATTTTTTAGAGCTGTCATGCAAGACTATTTTTAAATTTGGATTTTTGTTTATCTTGAAATTATTTTAAATTCTTTAGGTTGTGAACTGCATTCATACTCTGCAGTTTACAATGTGATTATTTTATTAGCAGTCATATTCAAGGCCATTTTCTAAATGAAGAAAAGTGGGTTTATTTGACTGTGTGTTAAAGAAAAAGGTATTTTAATTACTGAGTGACATTTTATGTATCTAAATCAAAAAAACCTATGTAAGTTAAATCTACACTTAAAGGGACAATTGGCAAACTTTTTTATGCTAGGAAAGAGAAAGTAACCCCAGTTCAGTGTTTGCAGAATAATACTTAGAAATATAAGCAGGAAGGTTGAGTCACAATTTCAGTTAGTGTAGTTAAGGACATGGCTGTGTGTCTTCAGAAATTCATCATGTTCATTTGAGACAGTACTGCTTCTCTTCTATGAAACTCTACATTTTACTCACTGACAGAGTTTTCCAACATCAGTTAGCATTTAAAATGCTGAGAAGTTTCCAAAGATAAATTATGAGAAACAGATCTTCTTTTTAGAAGCACTTAATATGTTTATGACAGTTTAAAACTTCCGTGCCTGATGCCACCTTTGACGTGCTTGACTGAAACTTGTCAGTAACACTTGGCTATGTGTGTGTATCAAATATCTGTACTTCTAGGGGAAGACTGGTCTGAACACATATATTGCTGAATTTTCTTCTGAGTTCAAGATGAAAAATTTTGGGAGATGGAAATATTTACAGGATTTCATGAAACCCACCTGTTCCGGTAACGCTGCACTGAAAACAAGCAGAATGTCCCTCAGATGTAACAGTATCACGTAGTGGTATTATGACTGCAGGTGGATACACTGGCATTTCTAGCTCGGGAGAGACAACTTCTGGGACTAAAGAAAAAGAGAAAAAAGGTGATTTTTAAAGATGAAGAATGAAAATTAATTTCACAAACACTGTTATGAGCATGGGAAACTCACTTTCAACTGAAAGTGAAGCTGAAGTTGTAGCTACTCCATAGTCATTTTTTGCTTCACAGGTGTACAGTGCTTCATCTTCAGGGAAAGTTTCAATCAGCAATAGAGTATATTCTTGTGCATCATGAAGAAATTTGCACTTGAAACCTGGAGAAAGCTGTTGATCATCTTTGTACCAGGAAATTTTGGGCTGGGGTTTGCCTGATACAATAGCACAAAAGCGGGCAGGTTTGCCAGACTCCACAGTAGTTGGCTCTAGCTCCCGAACAATCTGGGGTGGCTCTGGAGCTGAAAATTGGGGGGGAAGTGAGGTGGCAAAGAGATAGGAGAAAGAAGAAAAGAGAGAGAAATCTCATTATTGATAGCATTAGTGATTGAAAACTATTTGCAAAGAATTAAACAAACAAACTCTCTTATTATTCCTAATCTTTTGTGTCCATGAAAATCTGCCCTTTTGCTAGATATAGGGGGAAGGATTTAGCAGCAAGTGCCTTAATGTAATTAGCTGTGTTGGTGTGAGTGTTTCTGGCAAAATGTGTCCAAGAGTTGTTAGGTTGATCACTCTGGAAAGGCATATCTGTCCATGTGAACAAAGTAATTTTATTTGTACTCCAGAATTTTCTCGTCTAAGTAAATACCATGGGAAAAGAACTGCTATGATATTTTCATCCACTAGCCAGCTACTTCAGTAGGGCAAGAAACATGTATGTACATGAGGAATTTGGTAGTGTTCCAAATGATCTCTTTGATTTTTTTTTTTCTTTCAAGAGTTAGAATTCCAAAGAAGCCATACAAAAATCAGAAAACCACTGAGCAATAAATACAGGCAAAACATTGGCTGTGGGGCTACATACCATTCACATAAAGAATAACAGAACTCCTATTCCGTCCTGCAACAAAAGTATATTCCCCAGCGTCGGAGTAAGTGGTTTCAAAGATGCTCATTCGATGAACTCTCCTTTCCACCACATACTTGTATCTTTCCTCATATTGGAAGTTGATCTCAATACCATCCTTGTACCACTGTGGCTCAATGTCATCTTCATTGACTTCAAATTCAATTTCGGCTCTTTGTCTTTCAATGACCTTTGAAAAAGTAGAATAAATAATAAAAGTAATATTGTTTTTTCCTCTGGTCTCACTCTCCAGTTTCCTAGGTGAAGGTTCTGACCTTATGATTACAGACTTTTGTGCTATGACTCTTGCTGGTTAGATATTGTTGGTCTTCCCATGCATTATTCTTTGAGTGACACATCTGTGAAATATTTATTCATCTGTACAGGCCTTACCTGAATATCTTTCTGGGCACTTCTGATACGAATGTCACGACCTTCCACTATCAAACTGGCACTGGATGTGTTTCCACCTGCTACTACAGTGTACTGACCAGCATCAGACATCTTGGTGGAAGGAATGATGAGACGATGGACGTATTTCTCTCTCTGAATTTTCATCCTGGGCACATCAGAAAAGAAAGTGAGCTAGATATTTCCTGGAGGAAAACACACACCAAAAGTTAATGTGGTTTAGAAGCAATAATTTACCTATCACCGATCTGGAGTTCTTGCCCATCCTTCATCCACTGGACCTGAATGTCAGGTTCTGAAACTTCACATTCAAAAATAGCCCTCTTCTTCTCCACCACTTTGATGTCTTTAATATGCTTCCTAAATTCAATGTGACGAGCTAGGGCAGAAAAAAGTAGAATGAGTGCCATGATATTGTTTAAGCCACTGGAAATCACTAAACATACAAATCAAGAGAACAAATACCTTCGACATATAAAGTGGCTGATGAAGCTGCTTTTCCAGCAACAAAAGTATATTCTGCTGCATCACCAAAATGCACATTCCTTATGGAGAGGGAGTGCGTAAGCTTCTTTGTTCGTATCTGGCATTTATCAGTTGATTTTATTTCTACACCATTCTTTAGCCATTTATATGAGATGCCTTCATAATTAACAGTAACTTCAAATGTTATTGTGTCTTTCTCTTCAGCGTTGATGTCTTTTAGCATGGAGGTAATTAGGATGGCTAAAAGGAAAGGAATGAACATGGTTTGCATTTTTCCATTCTGTTTGACTTTATTTTAAATGCATGTTAACCTGATTAGAGATGCTTTAACTTCTTTAATACAATTTTGGAAATATTAAAAGGTACGTTTTGTGTTCAGAATCAGTATTACAATTAAATGTCCCACAACTACTGAATGACATAGGAATCCAAATTTGGTCTCCTATGGTGACCTGGCATGTTCACCACTTCTAAATCTCTTTAAAGAATGCTATTGAGGCTACTTAGTGTTATTAAAAGATACCTCTACAGTCTGCTGATTTTGTCAGAATTTCATTAAGCCCGTGTCTTAACACAAACTTATTACTGGTAATTGTAAAATATTCTGGTTAATTTAATTTTTACGTACGTTTTACAGTCAGGGTTGCACTGACTCTGTCATTTCCACAGACAAATGTGTATTCTGCAGAATCTTCACTGCTTGTATTCATGATATTGAGCTGATGGAGTTTCCCTTGAACAACTATTTTGAACTTTTCACTCATTTCAATCTCCACACCATTTTTCAACCAGACAGCAGGCACATTGAAATGAGAAACTTCACATTCAAAAGAGGCAGTTTTGGTCTCAGGGATCTCAATATTTTTCATGGTCTTTGTGATGTGTATGCCTAAGAGGAGGGGGAAAAAAGACAAGAGAGAATTTTGAAAAAGTTAATATGTTTGGAAGACTGCAAAAAACCGAGGGTAACAGGCTATGAAGTGTCAGGTCAAGATGCTGTGGTTCTGATCTAGTGAAATATGTTAACACTTGAAAGATTTGAGAATTGCTGTTGCTGTAACAATTCATATAACTACTTTCTTACAAACTTACAATACTTACTTTCCACAAACAGTTTCGCTTTGCACTCAATTTGCCCAACAAGAGCTGTGTATTCCCCAGCATCTTCAGTAGATATGTTATGCAACATAAGCTTGTGAACTTTCCTTTGAGAGATCATCTTGTATTTATCACTTTGTTTAAGCTCAATATTTTTATGAAACCACCGGACTGGTACAGTATCGTGGGAAACACTCAGTTCAAAAGAGACAACAGCATTTTCCAAAGCAGTCACATCCTTTGGCTTTTTGATGATCTTGACAGCTTGAGGAAAAGAAGTTAGCAATATTCAGCACTGTGTATGATTTGAATTTCAAAGCACACATTACAGCAAATACTCAAACCAGAATGGCTTACTTTCCACATGAAGTCTGGCATTTGCTCCTATTTTTCCAAGTTTAAAGCTGTAAACAGACTCATCAGTAACAACACAGTGTTTGATTCTCAGTGTGTGAACCATTCCTTTCACTGTAATTTCATATTTGTCACTTGATTCAAGTTCAACACCATTTTTAATCCATAGAGCTCCTTTCACATCAGGGTGGGTCAGTTCTACACTGAAAACTGCCTCCTGTGATTCTGTCACAGTCAAGTTCTTTAGAGTTTTCTTTATCTTAACAGCTAGGAAAAGAAAAGGAAGAGAATAGAAAAAAATAATTGACAAAACAGATCAAAATTAAAACCTATAGTAAATATGATATTTTTAATAAAACTGAATAATGGTGCTTCATTTTTTGCATATAGCAATTTATACAGTTTCCAGCAAAGTGTTGTGGTGGGTACACAGCAATGAACAGTAGCATCCATGAGAAATGTTTGGTTTCTGGGGTTTTGGGGGTTTTAGTTCTCTGTTTTGTTGGTTGGTTTCTTGGTTGGTTAGTTGGGGATTTGTTTATTTAGTTTTTGTTGTTGTTGTTGCTTTATTTGTTTGGGTTTTTTTAAAATTTGATTTGTTTTGCTTGTGTCTTAAGGCCTGGTCCAAATCATAGTGAGTGATGCTGAAATAATTCTCAAAGACATCAGCTAGTTATAAAAAGTACTGACCTTCGACCTTCAGTTTGGCAGTTGTCTTTGAGCTTGCTATTTCATAGCTGTAGTCACCCATATCCTCCAGTTTTGTCACAGGGATAACAAGCCTTCTCTTCACACCATCAGATTCAGCACGGTACTGATCTGTTGTAGCTAATGGTCTACCATTTTGTAGCCATTGGCCCTCTGATTCAGGATTTGCCACCTCACATTCCAAAACAGCTGTCTGGGACTCAGCCACAGTCAGGTCACTGAGAGGCTTTGAAATGGCACCACCTGTTGGGAAGAAAAAGCATGTTCTTTTGTTGTGTTGATGTTCAGCTTTTCCCCATACAGGAAGGAAAAGTAGATGCTGGAATTCTTTGCCCTAATTTGCAGAATGCCAATAGTCATTCTGAGCTCTGTGAAAAATCAGGAATAGAATATGACCTGAAAATTACAAAATTATGTTTCTTATTTCTACTATAGTTATTCTCTTTTATTTTATCATTGGCACAGGTATACTGAGAACACACAGGACAACCCCCCCTCTTTTTTACATTAATTACATCAAAATTACATAATACAGCATTTCATGCTGTGGTTCTGATCTAGTGAAATATGTTAACACTTGAAAGATTTGAGAATTCAAATTATACTAATCACAAAAGATAAGAGGAAAGGCAAGGCAAACATTAAAAAAAGGATAAAGACAAGCACCCACTGGAACAGCGCAATTGCTACAAGTCCATTAGGTACTTACTAAATCACATTGAAATAAAAACCTTGGACTTTAACCCTACCAACCTGCTACTATAAGCTTCCCAGATGTTTTCTTCTCTCCAGCATAAAAGACGTATTCTCCTTCATCATCTTTCATCATCTTCACCACTGTTAATTTATATATTTTGCCATGTGCTTCAATTTTATATTTAGGACCAGCCTTAATGGGTTGGCCTTTGAAATGCCAAATTACATCAATCCCTGAATGGGAGAGCTCGACCTCAAAGGACACATTCTGTGTTTCAGTGCAGGTGATGTCATGAAGACCTCTAATGATCTCAATTTCTATAAAAAGAATAAATTATAAATGTATTAGTTGTTTGCACTAGGGTTTGTTTTTTTTTCAAAGAAATTATTTCACAAAGAACTGTGCATCTTAAAAGACACCAACCTTCAACTGTGACATTGCAACTTGTTTCCACTTTGCCAACCATCAGCTTATAGCGTCCTGCATCTGATGCATAGGTTCTGGTGAGCACTAGCCTCTGTTTAGCACCTTTACATACAGCTTGCACACGTTCATCAGGCTTTATTTGATTATCGTTCAAGTACCATTTGGAGGAGGACACATCAGGTGCTGAAACTTTGCATTCGAGGATGGCTTTTGTCCCTTCAATTACGTGAACATCTTCTAGAGGCACCACTATTTCAACACCTGCCAAGTTGCAAAAATATTTGTGAGAAAAACTATGCCTTTAAAAAGTAATTCTAAAGGAGCCAAAAATCAAACACACCTTCAAAATCATCATAGTGACTTACTGTACACTGTGATCTGTCCAGTGGTTGACAGCTCGAGATCAGGAACACTAAAAGAGTAAGTTCCACTATCTTCCTTTGTGGCATCTTCTATGAGCAACATATGTGATTGTTTATCCAACACAATGTGAATACGGTCACTTGATTGAATTTCTTGGCCATCTTTCATCCAGACACCTTCTGCATTTTCTAGGGAGACTTTGACTTCAAGCTGAACAATATCTCCCTCACAGACTTTTTGATCTTGAAGTCCTTGAAGAATTGCCATGGGACGAGCTGTGGAATTAAATGAAGTAAATTAATACTTCTAAGAGGCAGAATATGGAACATTAAAGCATTGTGGGATACAGTGATATAACTGCAATACATGGCATAATATAGAAAATCTATAGTATATAGACAATATAAGAAATGCTTACGTTTCATCTTCAGTTTGCATTGAGTCCTTTTTCCATCAACAACATAACTGTACTCTCCCTGATCTTCTTTATTAACATCTTTAATAGTGAGGATCTGGCGACCACGGCGGGATGCAATCACATATTTAAGACTAGGAGTCAGTTCAACATCACCATGATACCATTTCCCCTCCACATCTTCTGGGAAAACCTCACATTCAAGTTCACCCGGGAAGGATTCTGGCACTTCAACATCCTCTAGTTCTTTAATAAATTCAACTGCAGCACCTAAAGACAAATAATTACATTTGTGATTAAACTTGATTAGATACTCCTGAAGAAAAAAAAATTATTATTGAATGAGCCTAAGGGAATATATACATATATATATATATATATATATATATATATATGTATAGTGCAACCATTTTCCGTAATTACATCTCTAAACTTTCATACTGGATTCCAAAAGTATGAAAGCAGCTCAAAATTTTGTAGGGTGTTAGATGCCTGTTTAAATAATTTCATTTCTTTCTGAAGCTGATTTCACTTCAGCAGTATGGAATGGTACTGAGCTGAATGCTTCTTACCTTCAACAGTAAGCTTTGCAGTGGTTTTTATGGATTCATCTTCAACTAGTGCACAGCTGTAGTCATCAGCATCAGACATATCAATTGTTAATACAGAAAGGAAGTGAGCCTTTCTGTCTGAGTGCATCCTGTACTTGTCTCCAGAATGAATCTCAATTCCATCTTTAAACCATTTCACTTTGACAAAGGGCTCTGATGTTTCACATTCAAATGTTGCCATGGAATCTCTTGCTTTAGCAAAAACCTCTTGTAACTTCTGGGTGAAGCTGATTAACTGCTTGGCTGCAAAACAATATATAACAATCAAAGCTGCACTAACCGAACAGACTTATGACACTATGATGAGCAGTAAGATAAGCAAAAGAATTGAAATTACCTTGTACTAATAGGAAAGCATGACTAGAAATTTCACCAGCTATATTGACTGCTTTCACCATGATGCTGGCAGAATCATCAGAAGTCACATCTCTGATAACTAATTCGCAAACATTATCTTCAGGCCAGTACCAGTACACACGATCAGTCCTTTCAATCTGAACACCATTTTTGAACCACTGGCATTCAGGATCGGGTTTTCCCACCACTCTCACACGGAAGTGTACGTCTGTTCCTTGGGCTACGGTCTGGCTTTGAATTCGTTCAAGTATCTTGGGAGCCTCCATGCTTGGACTAAGCTCCACCTTCTCTGGTTTGAATGTTGGAATGGTGATTTTGCCTTCAGGAGGAAGTTCTTTCTTCTCTTCCTCTGGGATCTCTTTGGTCCAGTGAAGAAGTTCTTCTTTTGTCTTTTTTAACAGTTCTTCATATGATTCATCTTTTTTGCGAGACTTAAGTTCCACAGCTGTAATGGCTTCATAGTAGCCCTCTTCTGTCCTGCGCTTGAATTTACTACGCAGCTCTTCAGATTCCTCTGAAAGCTTTTCGTGAGTGATTCTTTCAGCCCTTTTCAGCTTCACCACTTCTTTGGTTGTTGCCTCTGCAGGTTTGTCTACCTTCTGTACCTCAAAGAGAAGTTTCCCAGGTTCTGTAACTACAGGCTCATGTTTTGGTTCAGGAGCACGACGAAGAACAGATCTGAAGTCTTCCCTCTGCTGGATCTCAAGTTTCACCTTATGTTCAATAAAACCTTCTGGATTCTCTGCAGTGACTCTCACCTCTCCTGTGTCATATGATTTGCAGTCCACAATATCCAGGTAGTAGATTCCATCATAACGGAGTCTAAACCTTTTGCTTTTGCGGATGAGCTGTCCATTGAGGTACCAGTTGACCTTGGGCATAGGATAGCCAGTCACACGGCAGCGGAATCGTGCTGTTTCACCTTCAAGGACTCTTGCAGGTTCAGGAACCAAAACGATTTCTGGTTTTTGTTTTTCCTTTTGGTCCAGAGCAACAGCAGGTAGAGCACCCTCATGGGCCATTCTTTCTAACTCTTCAATTCGCTGGAGTCCCCTTTTGCCTTCTGGCAACTGGGATTCTTCCACAAGACTTTTCTCATCCTTCACGATCAGAGTAGCAGATGTATGGTCTGTACCATATTTATTAGTTGCTCTGCAAGTAATCACTCCACTGTCTCTGGAATAGGCTACCCCATAGTCCAGGCTACAGTACCCAAACTCATTGATCATGCGGAGTCTGTTAGCTGCTTCCAAGGGTTTGCCATCATGCAACCACTCCACCACCATGGTTGGGTCGCCAATTGGTGTAAGCCTGCATTCAAAGTGTGCTGGTCCAAATTGTTTGAGCCTTAAAGATGTGAGCTTTTTCTTAAAAAATGGTTTCTGTTGCTTTTCTTTGTCATAGAGATCTCCTTCCTCCCATTGCTCTTGACCATAACGCAGATGGAGAGGTTCTAACTCGGGTGCTGCAATCTCCTTGGCTTTGTAAGTTCCTTTTGGAATTATTAATTTCCTTTCTGGTTCAGGTTCTGTGTGTTCAACTTCAACATTTACTTTGCAGCGGGTAGTGTCCCGCCCAGCTTTATTGATAGCAGTAGCAGTATACCATGCAGCATCTTGCCTGGCAGTAGATTCAATTTTAAGGGCAGCTGCCCCTTTGGTTCCCTCAATCCTGAAATATGGGGAAAAAAATTAATTATTTTTTCCTTCTTTGTCAATCATTTTTGCCCTGCTTCCAAATTAGTTCAAAGCCTCCAAAGGCCAATCTCTGGAGGTAACAGACTTTATGTTTATTCATGTATGGGAATGCAGTGCCTAAGAACCAAACAAGAAATGAATTCTGTGACAGTTTTGCCTACAGAGGTCTTCAAAATCAGAGACAGAGGAAAGTTCACTAAATCTCTGTGATGGCTTTGCAGAATAGAAACTATATGAAAACACAGGCTGGAAAAAAAATTGAGTGATTCCTGTATTTCATATCTGTAATCCTTGCAGCAATGCAAAAGCCCCTCTTGAATCCCTTCTATGAAACTGTAGGAAGAATTTTGCAGTATAGTGGTTATTTAATACTTAATTTATACAAGGAATTTTAAATAAAATAAAATAAAATTTAGATTTCAATTGATTTAAATATAATAAAAAATACTTACTTTATTTTGGGGTATTTGTGGGGCACAATGATGTCACTGTTCTTGAGCCATACAATGTCAGGATTAGGGTTACCAGTAGCTTTCACTGCCATCTCCAGTCTAGAACCCTCCTTCACACTGACATTTCTCAACCTTTCCACAAAGTGTGGTCTGACTAGGTCTTCCTTAGCTGAAAGAACAAGTGTAAATGATCACAAGAGGAAATGACACAGCCGTGGTTTTAAATAAGAAATGCTCATCAGACTGCTAAAAACCATGTGCTATACAGAGTATAATAGAAAATACAGAAGATACCTTCTACAGACAGTGTCATTGAGACTGAAGCTTTGCCTGCCCTGTTCTGAGCAATGACAGCCCATTCTCCAGAGTCTTCAGGCATTGCAGGGACAATGATCAATGACTGGGTACCATCTTCTTTTATCACTATTTTATGGGTGTAGTCATTAATCACTTGTTGGCCTGCAGATACACATGAAAAGCAAACAGTTGCAATCAAAACAGCCTCAATGAGAAGTAAAAGACTTTTTAAAATATTATTTATTCATGAAAATGAGGCTAATGTACCATTATGGAACCAGTATGTCTCTGGCATAGGTCTGCCAACAACTTTTAAGTCAAATCTTGCTGTCTGTCCCTGGGAACATTTAAATGATGTTGGTTTCAGCACAAAAACTGGCTTATATAGTCTCTCTAGTTGCCCTTCATCAGTTTCTTCTAATCTCCGGGCAGGAGAACGAGAAGGAGAACTGCGGGCAGGAGACCGGCTTGGAGACCGTGGAGAGATAGACCTGAAAGGAAAAGGTAAGACAGACGTGTGTGGCAATGTCATATAGCAGTGGACTGATATGATAAACAGATTTCAACCTTTGCCTTTCTCATAGTTTATTTTGAAGAGTCTGGCCAATTTATCTATGTGAGAAATTGGGAAAAAATTAATCTTCATTTGTAGTCAATTTTCTTTAGGTTTTTGACAGGAATTTGTAGAGCTGAGTAGTTTTAGGATACACTATAACCAAAGAACTTTTTTGGTTTTGGATAGTGCATAGATCAAAACAGGATAGTGCAATCCTGTGTATGTGCATTTGTGCATGTGTGCGTGTGTGTATGGAGACTGAACAAAGAACATGGCAATGCTTCATTTTTTTCTGTTGTGGAAATACAGCTATTTCAAGGGAAGGAGAAAATACTTGCACAGCACACTAAAACTGCAAGTGCAGAAGATATTTTTTAAAAAATGTGAGTAGTTCAACAAATAAATATGGTTATTGAGCTTGTAAATCTGATACTGTGGCTGAAAATGCCTGTGAATGATTGTACTCTGGGAATTTCATTGTTCATTAAGAGGGAAAATCAGACAAAAAGTTAGCACATAAATCTATATGAGTCATGAAAACAGCATTTAGAACTTTTCTAGCGGTACGCAAACTCCAGTATCTTAAGCTTATTTAACTGCTGTGTAATTGCCTTTTGGACTACAACAGCAGATTGAAGTCTCATAGAATTATATTATTGTGTACCTACCTATATCTTCTCATAACTTCAGGTCCTGGCATATAACCTGGAGTTGCTGTAGGTGCAACTGGCTCAACATAGAGTTTTGCTGAGCAAATGGCATTTCCTTTCATATTACTGGCAAAGACAGTATAAATTCCTTCATCCTCAGGTAGAACAACAGGTAAGCGCAGAGTGGCGCTGCCATCTTGCAGGAGTTCCATGTGGTAGCGCTCTCCGTGCCTTATACGTTTGCCATCCTTGTACCATGCCACCTGCATGGAAAGAAACAGTAGACTGCTATGTGAACTCTCCTAAAGACAAAGATCCAGTAACGCACAAGACATTACAACTTGCTATTTTTCAGCTGAAAAACATCACAGCCCACATATATGGGTTAAACAGTAACATTTTTACTTGGAATAGGTGAGACTAGTGTATGATGTTTACATAGCAACCTGAAGCACTAGTTTTGGAGCTAGAAACAGATAAAAAGCCCATTTTGATGAAGAGCAAAGTAACCTAGACTGGACTGCTACTGGGTTCCCCACTGCTCTCAGCTACCTCAGACATACTCAGAATCAAGACTAACTTAATTGGTAAGTCCACCCTGCCTCTGAACTGGTTAACCAGCCTATTTCTACTCCTATTTCCTTTTGTCCTAATAACGGACAGAAAGAAAATTCAGCTTGATATCAAACCATAAGACTGGATTTCTTTTGAGACTTGCTGTTTCCTGTGCAGAATGTGGAATGTCTAACAATGAGATGTTAAGGGATTTTTTTCAAGTAGAGCATCAAGTGATTTACAAAAAAAGAGTTCTACAGATTTGGAGTACCTTTGGCAATGGATATCCAGATGTCTTGCAATGGAAGGTAACTCCTGTTCCTTCAAAGGTTCTGTAATTCTTTAATCTTAAGTCGAATCCTGCTTCTACAGCTTCAGATTCAGAAATATCAACCATCATCTCCTCTCCATCTTCTTCAAGAAGTTCATGTAAGGTAGTCTTAATAATTCGGAGTTCAATTTCCTTGATAAGTCTTTCTTCAAAAGAAGAAATATGGAATTCCTATACAGAAAAGCAGGACCATTAGTTTTCTGTGTCAAATTATGACCTTGAAAATAAATTATTTGTATGATAAAATGTTGGTACCCAGAATTAATATGGAGGGATAGACATACCTCATCTTCTACAAAAGTTCTGACCATCACTGTATCTTTTGCCATTTTCTTCCTAATTAGAGCTTGTTCTTTCTCATACTCTTTTTCAAAGTCACCATAGGAAATGGGTGGGGCTACCTCAGCCACTTTTGGTTCCTGTACGTATGCAGTCATTTGAGTTTGGTACATCATTTCTTGTTGCGATTTTATGTAGGCTTCATAATCAGCTAAGAATTGAGAAGAGATTAATTTTGATAAATTTTTTGGTTTTCACTGGATTGAACAGAGAAAACAAGTACAAACTCATTTTACTGGTTTTGGTGATTAAAGCAATTTTCTGTTTAGCCAATAAATACAAACAGCAACAAAATGCAAAGACCAATGTATTAAGATGGGCTTTATAAACAGGTAGAGGTTTTCATTTACTATTTAGGTGTCTTAGTTTTCAAAGTGGAAGCATCTGCAAAGATTATTTTACAATTTCTTCGCCATGACTTGGTCTCCTGAAAATTTTTGTACATTTTTACAGGAAATTAAAAAATTAAACTAGCTTCTTTTCCTTTAAGATAACAATCTATTAATTGATTAACCCTCTTTTCCCACATCCCTCTCTGAATGTCTTATCTTGTTATGAACATGACATGTCAACATATTTTAGCAAAGAATAAAGTCCTTCAAGGGCTTGATGTCAGAGTCTCTGTCTTGTAGAAACAGAGCCACCAGATCTCCCTTTATGTTTCATGAGCTGAATAAACTAAGCTGCAAATAATTTGCAGCACAATTTAAAATCTGTTTTCCCATTTTGAAGCTAATTTTAAGAAATATTGTTCCCATTTCCTTAATCTAAAATATACCTTCTTCTAGTAAGGAGACCGTTGCAGAAGCTTCTCCAAGATTGTTACGAACAACAATAGTGTATTCTCCGGCATCGTCGGCAAAAGTCATGGAAATTTCAAGTTTGCATTCCCCGGTTTCTTTTTTGTAACTCACTTTGTATCTGTAGTAAACATAAAAGGAAAAAGTCTCTATAATTCTGGACAGACTTTTTAGTTAATTTGCTCTTAGTTAGTTAGACACATTCCTAACTTGTGCAAGGCGCATAAAGAAAAACTTTTGCAGGCAATTCTCACTGAATAAATGAGCATACAGAGCAGCATATGAAAAATAACCATGCTGAAACTGGAGTACTGGTCAGCTTTCTTTTTGTTGGCACGAAATAAATAGGATCCAAACACCAGTATTGAAATATCAGGTCTACTTATCAGACACAATATAACGATGTATTCTGTGTGTACACAGTTTGTCCTAGTAAGGGTCATCATAGCATGATGATTCCAAGAATGCTACAAATGTAGTATTTTTTCTCATCTAGAAAGTATGCTGCTTTCTACAGACAACACTTACATAGAGAAAATGCAAATATTGCACAGAGTATAACCAATAAAAAACTTCTTCCTGATTTGTTTATAACATATAAGTATATCTTATTTTATAGTCTTTGGAATATTTATATTTTAAAACTTAGCAACCTTTTAAAGTCACACATTAAAACTTGAACCTATAATTTTAAATTTAAAAATACTTTATTTCACAGAAATCAGGATGTTACTTGGTTCAGAATAAGCGAGGTAATCAAATTATGACATTGCTAATTAAACATGCATAAAATTATGTTAAAATGTTTTTTGGGCATTGTATTCAAAGTACCTGTAGCCAGTCGTTAGAGGAACTCCGCCTTTTTTCCAGTAGACATGTGGCTTTGGGTTGCCCCCTACTTGGCATTCAAAAATAATGCTCCCACCTTCAATTAATTTATGTACCATGGGTTTTCTTATGAAGAAAGGAGGTACAGGTTCTCCTGATACTTCCTCTGCTGCAGCAGAGACATCTTCCATTACAATGTCCTTTGTCTCCACATAGCTGAAATAAGATTTCAGTGCAGGCAAGTGAGCTGATGTATGAAGCTCTCATAAAAAAATTCATTAATGCAATGACTGCAATAGGAGCAGTCTGTTTACAAAAGTAACTTTACCGTTTCTCTTCTGTAACAGCCTTCTCAGAAATGGTTTCTCGAGTCTCAATTTCTTCAGTAACTACAAGACAAATTTGATATCGTGGATTTTAAAATATCTTAATAGGCCATAAGCAATTAGTTTAGTTGACATAATAGGAGTAAGTAGTTAGTTGGCTCAGAGGGTCAGTTAATACCACTGAGGAATCAAGTTAAGTAGCTCTTATTATCGGCCCATTATTGGCCTTTTCCTCATATTCTCACAGCCCTTTTACCTAATATCCCCAGAGTACAACTCAGGCCATATGTTTTAAATGTCTAAGATACATTACAAGCATAACAAAGCATTACAGTTAACAAAATTAACTTCCTACAGTGAAAAGAGGGGCTGTCCTTCAGTTGCACCAAGGTAGATTTAGTTTGAATATAAGGAAACCTTTCACCAAAAAGGCTATCAAGGATTATCAAGCATTGGAACAGGTTGCCCATGAGTCATCTGGGGCTGACTTTTAAATACCTTCTCCACCCTGGAGGTATTTAAAAGACATGTAGATGTGGCACCTAGGGACATGGTTTAGCAGTGGAGTTGGCAGTTTTGGATTGATGGTTGAAATCAATGCCCTTAAAGGTCTTTTGCAACTTTAACAATTCTATGATTCTATAATATACTTACCCTTCACGTGTAAGTGGCAGGAAGTACTGACACTCCCAGCCTTATTGGTAGCAGTGCAGGTAAATCTTCCACTGTCCTCTGCAAAGGCTTCACGAATAACAAGGCGAGCAAGTCCTGCTTTGAAAGTGATCTGGAAATCCATTGAGCTCTCAATTTTGTAGTCTTCCCTGTACCACATCACCGTAGGCTGAGGATGACCAGATATTTGGCACTCCAAAGTGACAGACTCACCTTCAGTCACAGTCTTATTTTTGAGGCCCTGTATGACAAAAAATAAGTATCACACTCAGTATACATTTTCAATACTAAACAGATACTTAAATATCTAAAACTTATTTGAATGGAAAATTTAACATCTAGTTCAAAACAGTGTTCTGTGAAGCAATGTATGCAGGGAAAAAAAAAAGGCATTTTCCAAAGGCAAGTGTTTGAAACTGGTTTTAGGGTCTCTGATTATTGCTGTTATTAACAAAATAAAAAGGTAGGTTCACATTTATGCAGCTAGATCAACCTACTATGCAGCATAAATGTGAAGAATGACTACCATGAAAGACATCAAGTAGACTTTGTATCAGAGATAAACTATATGGCTGAGTAAATCTAATACAAAGTTTAAAAGATTAAATAAAGCCAATTTTGAATGGTTTGGTATTCAGCGATAAAAATTAGAAAACAGAATGTGTGAAAATCTAGTGTAACTCCCCTACACTACATACAAATTACTTACTGAGACTAAGGTGGGTGGAGTAGCAGGGATTTCTGCAGGCACAGGAACTCTGGCAGTTTCTGTCACCTAAGTTGTTTAGAAGAAAATGAGAAACAAAGTCAAGCACATAGGCAGCATAATTTAAATAAGAAAATAAATCAGGTGATGAGAACTCTTTACATGTCATAAGTAAATATTAGATCCTTACAAGGATTTGTGTAAAACAAATAAAAAATAAAAGGCAGCAGAATGCTTTAGAAGTGGAAAGTTGTGATAAGAGGGCAGCAAAAAAGTGAGGCTATTCTATACTTTTGAGATGGAAGTCAATCAAAGTGACAGAGATTTGCTAAAAAACTTACCTTTGCTTCACCTTCCTTATGCAGCATCAAGTGTTCTGTCCACACTGCTTCACTTTTAATGCTTGTCTCCTTTTTAGTCTCAACATCATAGTGACTCTTGTACGTCTCAGCAGCCTCTCCAAAGGGAAACTGTGGAGGGGCAACTGGCTCTGCTTTTGTCCTGACTTCATGAGGCTTTAGCTGAGGTGGTTTTACAGGCTTGGTTATCTTTTGCACAGCAGAAGTAGCTGATAACTCTTTCTCCAGAGTAGCCATGGCAGACCCAGCTATTGAAACCTAGGGAACAGAAAACAAAGAGTTACAGCTTTGTTGTCTTATTTTCAAAGGAGAGGGTGCATTTCTTGAGCAGATTGCATATGCAGCAGTTGCTTCCTTTGTTACTTAATTTTGACACTGCAAAAGCTATATGTAAAAAAAGAGTAGTAGTTTTAGATTGCAATAGTAGAATACTGGAGATATAATATCCATGTATTGTTTTTGATCTAACATTTAAATATTTTCTTTTTCACTTTTGAATTTGATCTTTTAATGGTCAAGAAGCTCTAAAGCACAGTACAAGAAATGTTCTCCCCATTTCTTCACTTGAAACCTTAGACTGCCATTTAATCAGCCTAACACTGCAATAAAGAATACTACTAATTACATAACTTCCAAATATTAAAATAACTGAAGAGATTTCAAAATCTTATTATGGGTAGAATAGCTTTTTAAAAAATACATAAATGCTTAATAAAAATATTTATAACAGTGTTTAATTATATTTAGGGGAAAATAATTTTTGAATTCCAGGTGAAGAGAAAAAATACACTTGAATGAGAAAATTAATTAACTGGAAAATTTTTAATATTGTATAAAGGAGTCCAACAGAAGAATTGAAGAAAAACAATAAAAATAGATGGTATCATATTCTCCAGTTAGTCTGGATTTTTTTCTATTTAAAAAAATAGCTTAGCATGTATTAATTAGCAAGGAAGAAAAAAGCAGTGTGTGAGTGAGCTAATGCACATAATAAGATTAAAGAGGGGTACTTCTGCTCTTTAAAAATACAGCTTTCATGACAAATATCTACAATTTCACTAGATGTCATTAAGTCTGAAGCTGCATCCTCAAACAGTTTATAAGGTTATTTAAGTAAGAAATAATAACAATAAATTATATTTTAGCAATTCATTTATCTGTTTACAGCAGTGTTCTTTATTAGTCAAACAAGCCAACAAAAATAACTGCAAGGAACATACTACTCTTCCTCTTGAGGAAGCACCACACTGGAGTGTGGGAGGAAAAGCCAGATTGAATGGGTGACCTACTGGCTATTGAAAATGAGCATGCTGCTCCTCTTGGGTACAACTTCAGCTTACCTCATAGGTATGATCTGGTTTAGGAACAGCAACTCTGGAGACCGTGAAGTGAGGACTTGCTGTGCGAGGTCGTGGCGGTTCGACATGAATTGTTTTCTCAAGTTCTGTTGTTCTTTTTATCTAGACAAAGTAATGAAAAAAGTTGTTGAAAGTGATACTGTTCTTTAAACTGAAAAAGATTTCACTGGGATATAGTTTCTGGAAAAGAATGTAATGTCAAAAAAGAGTCTAACCTCTTTTGATATATGAACTTCCTGCTTTTCAGGAGCTGAGATATGTTTCTCAGGAGGAATATAGACCGTTTTGACTTCTTTAGTGACAACATGACGTTCTGCTGGGGCCTCAGAAACACGGTCTGTTACAGTGTGCTCTTTATAACCATATTCCAAAGTTTTCTCCTTTATATAAGCTTCATCTGCTTGTTCTGGCTGCCAGGGTGATCGAACACGAGCCTGATCAACTGCTGCAACCACTGTAGCTACAGCTTCAGCCTTTTTTTCAGCTTGAATCTACAAATAACATCAGCAGAATTCATATACATATTCATCATTATATTGAAAACTTGTATATATGACAAGCAGTTATAATGTTCAGTATATTACAAATAAAAGTTGTATGGTTTTGTAAAAGTCATGATGAACAGATCAAAAGTATGCACCTGTAAATATACTTAAGAATCAGTAAATTCAAATGCAAATATATTCTTTAAGTGCTATCTCTGCACATTCAGAATATATCTGTGCTTCTGTGTTTTATACATATCAGTGTTTGTCTGCAAGTGCAGTTTTAATAATTTACAGCCACATTTGTGTCCAATTGTCTAAGAGGATGCAGGTACGTAAATGTGCATTTAAAGTATGCTCATCACCTCCATATAACTCTTGTAAATGTAAAACGCATCTAGCATCTGTTGTGAATGTATTTATTAAGAAACAGACCCATACAATTTTTTAGATCAGGTATATCTGTTAAATCAGTGCTGATCTATTTTAAAGGATTTTTAAAAAGGAGGGAGACTGAGATATCTGATAATTCGGAAAGAATGCTTTTGTATCAGTACTTCTATTTGTTTCTAATAAGTCATAAGTACTGTCAATTTCTGTGTTATTAGGGTCCAGACTTCTGCCCAGTCAGCCAAGAGTAGATAATAGTGACTACTGCTACTGTTTATTGTTACTGTCATAACTGATCTGGATGCAGCAACAGAGCATATGATATATATACCTTGTAAATGGAAAAAACCCTAACAGATAATTTCATACTGATTTTAAAATCATTACCAGCTTAAACAAAAAATTACTTAGGTGAGGCAAAAATGTCATCATTTACAGAGGTTTTGTTTTCTTATTAAAGTAATGTTTAGGTAACAGGGACCTCTTATTCAATATTACTGTTGGTTTCAAAATAATTTGTTATACTGGCTTGAATTTGGCCCTAAATTTACATCATATAACAAGAGACTGAACTCACCTAGCAGCCTGACTCCCCTGAGTGAGTTTTATATGCTACATTCATTTACTTGTATTCTATAAAAGTATTTTATGAATGTACTACACTGTAGGTAGGTAGATTTTAAATAACAGCTGCTATGTTATTAAATAGCAGCTTAATAACTTAAAATTACTAACAGCTCTATGTTAATAAACTATGCTATTCTTCCAAATGTAAGACTTCCTGACTGTATTTTAGATCTTTGCTACTGTGGGAATCCTACTGGAACAAAGCAGTGCCAACAAGTGTCTGATAGTCATAAGTAACAAACTGGACAGACCTGAATGGATGTTAAAGTTTGTATAGTACAAAGAACAATTCAAACCTCAATAAAGAGAAGTTCTTTCATCTGACAACCATGAAGTTACAAGGAATCATCAAATAGAGAAAAAGATTGCAGAGGCAGAAATTTGAACAAGTATATGTTACTAAAAGCCACTGATAGAAAGAGGACTGTCATGGAGAAATCAGACTATAGCCTCAAGTGTGGCATTTCCTAGCAGGGTGGGATATAAACCTCTTCAGCACCGGAAACTTAACCATACTGACTGTCACTTGGCAATCATCCCACTGAATGGGTATGTTTTCAGGAATTAATTTTAGAGCATTATGTTGTACTAAAGTAGGTCTTAAAACGTAAGGCTTGCGGATAAACCAAATTATAACATTGGTTGGAATTTCTTCTCCAGTTCTGGACACTGTGACTGGTGCTTTGGTTTTAGCAGTGGAACTATTTTTGGAACTACAGTAGTTTTCTCAGCTTCCTTTTTAATCTATTTTTATAGCAGAAGTGAAAACTTCAGTTACATTCGGTCTTGGAAGATATTTGAACAATGAGAAAACATTTTGAAATGGGAACACAGAAGGAGAATTGAAGGGTTAGATCCTTGTGCACTGCACACATCTCTGTGTTATGTGTATATTGATAAGTATTGTTATATTCTTGCACCTATTAAAATAAAAATAATGATTTTAAACCCAGAAAGTTAAAATGCATTTAAGAAGTCAGTCAGTCCATTCCAAACATCAGTCAGAAGATAATTATGAGCATCCTTTTAATGAAAACAAGAGAGGAAGATCAAGGTGAAATAATTTAGTCTAATTAGCAGTAGGTCTAGAGGTTTGTAAGTGGAATAATCTTAGAAAAAATGAGCTGAAAATATATAATTAGTATTTTTTGAGGAAAACAGGAGGTTTGTAAAGAAGAAAGGATAAACCCCAAATATGGTTATAACAGTGCTATTCACCTTTTCACGTGTTATGCTCACTTGTTCTTGTTTGGTGGCAACTCTTTCTTTACTTTTCGATATTATGACCGGTGCCTTAGGTTTATCAGTAGAAATTACTACCTTAGGTACAGAAGGTTTCATATCTTCCCTTCTTATCTATTTTTTATGGTAAAGAAAAAATAATAGTAATTGATTATGCCTGTTTTCAAGATTACACAACTCTTTTGGAAAGCATGATAGTGTTTCTAAATGTATACCAAGAAAGAAACATGACTTCAGAACTGGAGCATTACTTTTGTACCTAAGTTATAGCCTGTCTCATACATACCCTGTGAGAAGTTCATGCACAGTCATTAATATACTGCATTAATTTTTATTTGAATGAGAGAAGAAACTTTGTACTTCCTAGTTCATAATATATAATTATGTTTCATAGAAACTGTTTGCATAGAAATTAGTATTATTGACTTAACAGCTACCCCATCAGTTGAGTGGTTCCACAATATGGTCTAACAGATGAATTCAATCCTCACACAAATATGAACTTCATTAAATCAAGCTCCACACTACATATCACAACATTAAAAATAACCTTAAAAATTATATTCAGAAATCTACCTTCAGAAATAAATTTGTCATTAAGGATCATGTGAAATTCTGTGTCTTGTGGCAGTAAAAGCCCTAATACTCAAAGGATTTGTGAGAAGGGCAGCTGCACTTCTCTGTAGACAATGCTCCTATGAGGTCAGTAGAACTGGACCTGCAGAGATTTTGGTCTGGTGTACCTTTTTTCACTAAGTTTTTGTTTAGTAATCTTCTCTTCATAAAGAAGGACAGTAAAGTTATTTAACAGATTTTATAAACCAGAGTATCTCAATGAACTAAAGATTGTAACATTTATTTACCTGCTCATGAGCAACATGCACTTGCTCGTGTCTGGTAGATATTTCTTCTCTAGCTCTTGTTATTCTTTCTTGTTCTTTGGCTTTGTCTGTGGCAATTATTACTGTCGGTACTGGAGTTTTCTCTGGTTCTTTTCTCACCATCTGGACATTTACAAATAAAGAACTTTATATTTTTGTTTTAAAATATAAGGTATGTGATTTTCAATATATTTGGAAAAGAGTCTAGAAATTAAAGTGAGCAAAGATGTCACATTCTGTATTTTGAAATCATCTAGTCTGGAAACAACAACAACAACACGAACAGACTTGGTATAAAACATTTAACATAAAAATAATATAACATTGCACAAATGCTTGGTTTTCTACTGAAAGCAGTTCTAAAAAAAATGTCTCAGAGGAAAACTGTCCTGCATTATAATCACTTTGAGAAAGTGCAGGATATTAAAAATAAGTTTTACAAAACTTTCATTTGACAAGATTTCAAATGCCAAGTTCTATGCCCAGGTGGATTTCTGTTTCTCAGTGCTTTGAAGAGAGGTTACACTTTCTTCCTCACTCATTTCTACTATCATTCAAATGTAACATTGGCTATATAAGTTTATCTTCCATTAAATTTTATTTTTCAGATAAAATAATCCGAATTCAAATCATTCATTGGTATTTTCAAAATTGATTTCAATGCAGAATGAGTTTTTCCTCCTTTTTTTCTGACCCCCTCTGCTCCCAAAAAACAAAGCAGGTTACAAATGGCAAGCTTAGACAATATCAGAGCACCCCTACCCCTCACCCCCAAGAGCCAGTTTCTACATGTAAATTTTTAAAATGATCAAGAATACTATCTAGTGAGTTACTATTTAATATATGAAAAAAGAGATGTTTGTCTAGGTAGCACTGTAGACTGGAAGAGTGAACATATATAAAAGGGACAAATAACAGTATCTCATTTGTCTTCTTAATGGGCTTGTCTTTTGTATGAGACATCAGATTTTTGAACAAGATAGGGCATAACAATTTCAGTTACAATCTGTATTCACCTTTTCAGGAGAGATGTGTCTTTGTTCTTGTGAAGTTACAATTTCTTCTCTAGTTCTCGATATCACTGTTTGTTTTGTGGCTTTATCACTGGTAATTACTACCATTGCCTCCTTTTTCATCTGATTTTTGTAGCAACAAACAAAAAAACCCAAAGCCTTAGAATTTGTTTTAAAAAATTGATCATCAAAGTAAGAGGAGAAGGAAAAATAAGAGAGGAATTCAAGCAAAGGAAAAATACTAGGGGAGAATTATTTTATTCCTAGTGGGGAAATTATGCATGAGATATTAGATAAAAAATTTAATCATCATAAGAATAATGTTAGAGAATAAAGGAGAAGAGAGAATAGAGGATCACTTTCAGAGAAAGCATCCTTAAACTTAAAAAGAGTAATTAGTTCAATCCTGTTATGATGGAATTCAATGGTGTAAGTGAACCTGAGCATTCCTTTACAATCTAGGTGTTCCAGACAAGTATGCATGCTTTTGCAGTGCACTGGGTAATATCTGGTTAATTCCTCACAGTGAATCATGCTTTGTTTGTGTGTTGGATGAAGGATAAAGGGAAATCATAGAATGTCTGTGCTCTATTTCTACCTGCTCATGAACAGGCTGAACGTGGACTGCAGTCATTGCTGTCCTTTTAGCAGTTTGCTCTACAACACCTGGAGCTGGTTCTCTCACCATGGCTTGATCCACAGCAGCAACAACCGTAGCAACAGCTGCTGTTTTTTCACTGTCCTTTCTCACCTATATTAGTCACATCAAAAGACATTTTTCATATTTTGCATACATTCAGAAGAAGCACAAAACAAGTACAGAGACAGAATGTTGCAGAGAAGCATTTCCATAACTGCAGCAGAACTCTCTCAACGGCCGATGCACACATGGTTTTACGCGCAGCCTTTCAGATTCCTTTTAGCACATCTATCCAGCAGTGGTGAGTTCCCACACAAATGAACCCAAATTTTATTTCCAAAACCAGACTTTACCTCTCTAGCACCATGGGCCACCTCGCCAGCAGTAGTGCCAGTAACGGTAACTTGTTTTTGGACCCCGTATCTCCCCTCCCATCTTTCTTCAGTCACTTGGGTAGTGCTTGTAGATACTCTTGTTTCCTTCATCTCGGCTTCCGTGGTTGCAGCATACCCTTCCTGCTTCCAAGGAGGAGGGACATCAGCCCCAGTTGTTACTACATGTGGTTTACGGATTGGAGATGGAGATTTTACTGGTCTAATAGGTGAGGTGGAGATTCTCCCAGCAGGAGAAACTGACCTATTGAAAAAAATTGAGTATTAAGATAATTAATCTATGGACACAGAGCTGTATAAACAACTTCAGCCTGAACTTGTACTCCCTCCCCATATAGGGTATTTCCAGTAATGTGTAGTTTGATTTTAAGAAAGGTTTTTGAGACATTCTACTTGTAAATTACAGTAACTTGGTTTTTTAACATTATGCCTAACTATTGTCATTCCCATAACTCTAACAAGTCTTTGTAGTAGCTTAGTTTCCAAAAAGAAACAAGAACAAGTGGCAAAAGAATTTTCAATCAAACAAATATATTTGAAATATTAAAAATACATCATGATGTTGCATTTTCTCTATCCTAATTCTTCAAATAAGAATAACACAAAAGGCTCACATGCTGTAAATACTACATAATACATTCATGGTCCAGTCTCTACAGAGAGAAAAAATTATAATTGTAACAAATCTTTATAAAAATGTCACATGGCAACCATTTAGCAAAACAACTGGATGTACTCCTGTACTACATCTTGTTTTTATGTGTCACCCATATATATGCACCCATAATCCAGGCAAATTTATTATCAGTGCCTAATATTTTTCCCTGCACTTACATTTACAGCTCTCAGAACAATTATTTATATTCACTTGGACAGTGCTAGTTTCTAAATATTGATATTCCAAAGATTCAGTCCTGATCCTAGCAGACAGTTTTAAAGCATTTTCCAAAATTTTTAGACAGGCTTTCCAACCTAAAATTTCTTTGAGTGGATTTTTTTTGTGCTGTATCTCCCAGAGAACGTTAACAAATAGCAGCATTAGGGGGCAGCATCATCATACTGTTTTTTAGATTTAGTTTTTTCTAATGTGTTGTGTGTCTAAAAGGGATCTGACCAGCAAGGGAGGAGAAATTTCTAGTTATATGTGTGCTCTAGATGTCGCTATTGAATTCTTTTTTACTTTATGCAGTTCGTTACTTACTGCTGGTTGCTATTGATCCCTTTATTCCTGTCCTGCAAGTTATTATCAGTGAGGTAAAAAATTCACCAGCACGCCCAGCTTTGGCAACTTAAATGGGGCTCTTCTGAGCATTCAGCTTGGAGACATTCCTTCCATGATGCTGGTGCTTCAGGATATTGAAACTGCAGGACTTTCAAAACACTCTCCTCTTTATCTGCCCCTCAGCACAGACCTCATGGCATCTCCCAGACCACAAGCCCTGCTTGCCAAATCACTCACTTTCCCTCTCTAGGCCCTCTACACAGCAAAGATAAATTTCATTTTTCCATAATCACATTTATCTTGCCTACCTTCAAAATATTATTTCTGTAATTACTGCCAGCACATATATGGTACATGAGCTCAATTTTTTTTTTACATATCTTTTCATTCTGTTTGCCACTCATCTGTGTCATTGCCCTTTTCTCTGTTCATCTAAAATAATCAAGGGCCAACTGCTCTACTTTTTTTTCTGTTTCATATGAAATGGAGCTGTGAGGGCCACTTTGGCTCTATGTAGAGCAATCAAATGGGATATTCTACAATAGGGGATAGAAGTCTTCAGAGGTGACCCACATTTCTATAGCAGCGGCAAATATAGCACATTACAGCTCACCATCAGAACAAACCCAGCCACTAATAAGTCGGTACATCCTTTAATTTTATACCATGCTCTCATTCTACAGCATTACTTCTGTCTGTAAAAGTGATTCCAAAAGCAATATTGCCTGAAAGAATAGTAATTTTACCTTACTGGTGAAGGTGTTGGTGCTCTGACATGTCTTACAGGTGACGGTGATTGCCTAACAGGTGATGGTGATTGCTGTCGTGCCATTTGTGCTTTTGCAGCAGTTGTCGGGGTTGGAGATTTTGATGTAGGTCTAGGAGGCATTCGTGGAGGTGCCTTGTGTGGGAGCTGTTGGGGGGTTGCACCTTCTATAATCATTTCAACACTAGTAAGTGATCTGGCATCAAAGTGGGCTTCAGTCTTCTACAATGAAAAGCAAGAAAAAGAAAACTAGGGTGAGGTACTGTAATTCTCTACATTTTAGCCATACCTGCTTTGTTTCTGAAAATTATACCTTTTCAATTCTGGCTTGTCTTGTTTGTGAAATCTGAGCAGTCGAAACAATTGTCTTTGTCTTTTTAGCAGGAACGGCTTCTTCCTCGCCTTTTGAAAAAAAACATGGTCAGAAGAATTGCATATGGCAACAATCAATAAATGGAGAAATAAATGAATGTTCAACTCCAATTATATAAGAATTTATATATAGAACAGAAAAATAATTAAGCAACCATCTGTTTTGCCTTCAATATCTACAGACAGATAATGGTGAAAACAGTTGAAACATTACTTCATTACCAAGTCATTAGGAAAAAACTCAAACAAAGCAAAACAAAATACATTCATCGTAAATTCTTCATATCAGTCCTGGATCTAAGCCTGACTGAGGTGAAACCCAGACCACTCTGGGTAGTATGATTCCCTACTACAATTCTCTAAGAGCTGTCTTCATCCTTACTAGCCTCCTTCACGAGACCATGTACAGTCATGCAGTCTAATATATCTATTCTAGCAAAGCCAACTTACAAATAAAATTTTGAGAGATTTACAGACCAAAATGAGAACAACTCAAGGTATGCCACATTTTTTCCATCAACTGTATCCTCTGCTTAAAGAAGACCCATTCTGGAGAAAAGGTCCTTTTAAATCTCAGACAAAAATCTTTGAAAAATTTCATCAAAGACACTGCTTTTTTTTTCAAAGCAAGTACATAACTATTGAGAAAGAAGTTATAAATTAACTTGTTGATATAAATGCAATGAAGTTGTGCGTATTGTGCCACCATTTTCATGGTCTGCAACTTCAGCTCTGTTACCTTGAATTAGCAATTCAGCTGTTGAAGTAGCACGTCCCACGCTATTTGTGGCATTTACGGAATAGGTGCCGGAGTCTTCAGGATATGCTTCTGCAATTATTAAGCTGTAAAGGTCTCCTTCTTGTAAAATTTTAAAATCGGGGGAACTTTTAATTTCTACTCCGTCCCGATAGAACTTCACCACAGGTGTAGGGATTCCAGTCACTCTCACGTCAAGTCGAACTTGACTTCCCTGTCTTGCAGTCATGCTCTGTAGTCGTTGTGAAAAGTTTGGTGGTGCTGTTCCAGCTGCATTTTTATTGAAGTAAATAGAAAAAACATTAATGTCTTTTAAAAACAATGGCAAGTACTACATACTTTCATTACTGGAGGTGTGTGAGGTCTGTTTCTTTTTCACATGCTACTGACAGAGCGTAGTACTTTCTGAAACCTTTGAAATATTATTTCTGATTACATCTATGATTGCAAATGTTTCTAGAATTACAAATACATTGTTTGTAACTACAGGTATTAAGCACAGTCTCTTGGTCTGGCCCTTTATGTGACTTATTCTGTTAAATACCACTGATACCATTAGATATCATTAATGGCTCCACCCTGCAGATCTTCATCCTTTCTTACATGGGCAATTTCAATGTAGCCAGCATGACAGACCATAAGGAGCTACTTGTATAAAGGCTGAGCCAGAAGCTTGTAATCATGAATAAGAATTTGCAAGATCAAGACTAAACTTTACACAGTTAAAATGTTAAGGACACTGTTAGACATTACTGGTGAGGACATGCTGAATTCTAGCCTGCTTTAGGAAAAGAAGTGTGGCTTGCTATTTTTTTGCTGATCATGTACTTGAAATCTGAACTATTTGATTATGTGTTACTCTTCCATCACTCCCTCACTGCTAGCAGGCAGAGGTGCCTTTGTTTATCTGCTCTGTACCTGTGACAAGCAGCTCAGCAGTACTAGTTGCTTGCCCAGATCCATTGGTGGCTTGCACAGTGTATCTCCCGCTGTTGGCTTCTGTCACGGTGGGGATCACCAGTCTAGCGCGGCCATCACTAAACGAGATCTGCACACCGGGCAGAGTTGCAGCAGAGAGAACCTGGCCATCCCGATACCAGTTCACCTCAGGAACTGGGAAACCTACAGAAAAAAGAAGGGAAATGGAGATTTAGACGTTATGAAATGCCAGACAAAAGATTACCAGAATGCACACACAGTTATGGGGGAGCATAATGACATAGGCACAGATACATGTCCAGTGACAGAGTGGCAAAGGAATTAGTTTTTAGAAAGGTCTCTAAAATGCACAGAGCAATAGGGCAGCTGCACTGGCTCCTGTGTTTAGTAAAGCCCTTCAATAATGAGAGAAGTGTAATGTAAACTGAGTAAGTAATCAAAAATCACTTATTAAGTAATAGAAGTTCATCAAAATCATGAGGAATATGAATTACATCATGTAAGGTATTTTTAAACTTTATTTGCTTGTATCTAAGTAGGATTGCTTATTGCTAGCATATTTATCCAGTCCAGTAATCTGGAGATAATGTAAGTATCAGTACTTCCAACCAAATGAAGCATATGTTCTAACACTACTATGGCATTAGAAAATGAAGTGACAGAAAAAATGACTGTTGTGGACATTAAAATCAAATGCTAGTAAAGTTTGGGGGGGTTTAATTTCTTTTTCTGGAATCTTTTGAGTTTGATCAGCAGTTGTCTGGAATCAACTGTTGTTCAAATACGTTATTCTTTTTTGTCAGGGTCATGAGCAAGAGTCTTTGGATCAGAAAAATTTCAATTATACCAGCAGCTGATTTTTGGTTTTAAATGGTGGTTTTAGATTCCCTGCAGAAATTCTCTTCTCAGTGTTCTACTTAGCCAAATTTATTGAGCAACTTAAATCCACTCGATGAACAAGTAAAATTCTTATATGAACCACATAAGAAGAACAGGTAATTTAAGGAGATGGTTCCATCTCAAAGTCTTTTCTGTAGTCCTAGAACATCATTTCTTCAAAATTAAAATCCTCATAAATTCACCTCATGTATATCTCCACTCAACCCAAATCACCAGTTGCACTGCATGGAGGCTCAGGAATGAGATCTGAGACTGCATTTAGAAATGAATTAATTTTCCTAGTTCTAAGGTCTGTGGTTTAGAAAACCCCAGGTGCACAGAATTCTGCTTCCTTTCTAGAGTATCCTTCCTAAAAACTGCATAAATTATTAGGGAATTTAATGTGCCAGGAAAATGACTGTGTGAGACGAAAATGAAAGAGAAGCTGATACATAGATTGAAGCTTTTACTGGTTCTCTGCAGTCCCATCAGACTTTGCTAGGAAAGTTTAAAATCTTAGTCACAGTAAAGCACTGATATTTAGAGAAATGTAAAAACAGAAACATAGACCGAAAGAAAATGAGGACACTTTTAGGGAGGATTAGAAATCAAAAGGGTAAAAGTATATTTGAGGGTTGTTAATTTCACAATTATCTACGGAAGTTATCAAACAGTCCTGATGGGATATTATAATTCAATTTTGTGCTAATTGTGTAGGGCAACTTCGGCATTGTCATTATAAGCTGAGTATATAGCAGACCAAGTGATTTCATTCAGAGCTGTGTATCTTCAATATTTTTGAAAATTATTTAAACAATGTTTTAAGCTAGGCAGCCCCCAAAACGTGTCCTCAATAGTGAATTTCTTGAAACATTTCAAAAGTTCTATTTTCTTGCGGTGGTATTATGTGATTAGGAAAAATCAGAGTTTCTGTGGCAGATTGAAAAAGTCTGCACTGTTAAAATGGAGTCTATTTTGATGTCTCTCTGTCCTGCTGTGTAAAAGGGATAGAAAGCTAGAAGCCATTTTAGAAATCTAAGCCCAAGCTTATATTAAAAACTCAACTCCACAAATTTACTAGCACTCTGCTAGTCCCAGGTCACAGAGCTAGGTAAGATCTAACTCAAATTATAGATATATGTGCCTGGTCTGTATGAAGTAGGGGTTTACTTCTACGTGTCCCAAACACACAATGATTCGACTGTTAATTATTAGGACAACCTTGAGATTTTTTGAACTTTAATGCTAAAAAGAAGAAAATTGACCTGAAGTGCCTCAAATTCACCACTTAAATAATTTAATTCAATAAGATTCTCCTGACAATGATGTGGGAGGGACTGCCAACTTGTGTAAAACTAGTCATATGTGCGCTGCTTTCAAAAATATGTAAGGGCTGTCTTGTGCTGGGTAACATCTGAAATTATCAGTTCCAAAAAAGGTAAGCATTGCACAGGTTAATTCTTTATGAAAAAATTCAGACTTGATTAGTACTGTGGATACATGAGCTTGACACCATTCTAATGCCAGTAACACATCTGACTTTTTTATCTCATGACTCCTCAGTCACCAGTGACCCAATAGGACTCCCCCAGTGACAATGTCCTGGCTTCTCTGGCATTTGCTGGTTTTAATAACAGGGTTTTTGTGTTCTGTGCTTTCTGTTACATGCTGGGTATATTCATCTGATATCAACCTTTGAATGTGACACTTAATTCACAGTCTAATACAGCAGTACAACTCATTTGTAGTTTACACACAGCAAAATTGCATTTCAGGTGGTTACTAAGCTCTTCTTGATAGCCTGAGTGCTTCACATTTGAACTATAGCTCTGTATTAATACTGGTATATAATAGACTAGTGTTATTAGAGATAGCGAAAAATTCTGATTTTTAAACACACAGTAATTCATGACAGATAGAAAGGGTAGACATTACAGCAGGATAAAGCTGTGGAGTCCTTTATTTATACAATTAATTATGGTAAGAAACCTTTCCTGTTTTTTATGCTGTAGAAAAACTAAATGCCAAGCCACTGTCAGACTTTTCAAACGTGGAGGATGTTTTTAGGGCAGGAAAGATACACCAGAATCTCACAATATGAAAAAAAACATAACAAGAGGTTGACTCACAAGATATTTAAGACGAACATACAAATATGGCATATGCTATTACAAATACTGCTGTATCTTCACTTAGTAAGAAATCAAGTTCCCCTCCCGAGTACTCCATAATCTCACACAAATGAAATTAGCCAAAATCACACATTGAATAATAATACAAGCATCCTAACTTTTTCTGATGATATTTTTAAGTATTCATAATAATAATAAGCACTGTAAAAGTAGAAAAAATTTACAGAAGATTTGCTGTGTAGAAGCAAGAAGGGAAAATCAGGGCAATTAATTGAAGAATTAGGGCCTAATAATAGACCATGGTATGAAAAAATGTCACGAATGGAGACCGCAGGACATGTTCAAACACCTTGTGTGAACCAGCAAAGGGACTAAGGGATGAAATACATCGACCATAGATGTCAGAGATCTTTATAGTTGCACAGATCATGTGTTTGCACCTGTCACAGAGGATCTGAGTAGTGCTTTATGGTATGTGGATCATCACATTGCTAATGCCTGTAAGACAATATAATTCCACTAGCAGGAACACATGTCATTTCTCCTTAGTCACTGCCGAGGTCAGAGACACTCTTAGAACAGGGTGTTGGGTCTCTGGTAACGTTATCTTGGGGGTTTGAGTGGTGTTTTGCACAAGAGAGGGTCTTTGAGTAGTATGGAGAAATCATGTATCCTTTAAATTGTGTGGTATCTAAATTGCATAGGCAACTTAGATTGTATTAATCCAGCCTTGTGCTACCATCATGATCACCATACACATTATTTAGCATACTAAGGTTTTCTACCCTCTTCAGTGGCTGGTTGGGCCTAGATTTTGTGCTCTTAATCGCCTCCTAGAACGCTGGAATTAAGTAAACTTAAGGGCACAGAAAGTAGAAATACAGCTTAGCTAGAGTAAAGCTTAACAGAAGGTCTTGGAAGAACTGGGATAAATCCTGCTTTTTGCACCCTGACTTCTAATTCTGCCCAGTCATCATCCAGATGAGATTATTCTTTCTGCAGCCACATGAAGTTTCCTTATTAGCACGGTATGTGTTTTTATGCATATACATTTAAAGGTGCTGTTCAGCACTGTATGATATGGATATATATCCATATTCCAGCACTCCTCTTTACCCATACACACCAGATTATGATCTATGAAAAGTGTAATCATTTTTCTTAGCATAAACAATAAAAAAAATTAGTGATAAACAATAACAGAGCTTGGGAGAATGAATCAAAACCTTACCACTAATGTGAGCCTCAAAGGTTGCGGCACTACCCTCCAGTGCCACAACACTTTGTAATGGCTGTGTGAATGTTGGTGCTTTCGTCGTCATCTTTACAGGCACTCTGCAAGCAAAAAAACCCCATAATTAGATATCAGTGGTGAAAATGTTATTATATTGACACGCTTCTGGCAAGATTTTAAGAATATTTGTAATTATTCTCTGAACAATTTACACTTCTCAGTTTTAAATCAGGATAATCTGGTGAAATGAAAAGATCGTGGGTTTTGACAGAGTTGTATAGCAAATTACTCTAGAAGCATGCTTGGCTGAATTGGATGGGAAACCACTATATTTAGTGGAGTTGTGCTTTGGCATTGCAAGAATGCAGCAGGAGACAAGACTCACTGTGTGACCTTCCATAGGTCGTTCAGGCTGCCTCTCTTTGTCTATTAACTCTTTTATCTGACAGAAAAAAATGTCCATGTATAATTTTAAAAAATATTTTGCTAGTGCAAAATATTTGCGTTCCATAATGACAAGACAACTAGATCACTAAAAAGCAATTGAAAGAAATGTGAAAGTCTACAGTGTATTTATAATCATGCAATAATGCATTATTAATAAAGCAATAGTAATAAATACTAATATAAATAAGTATTGCATTATTAATAATGCAATAATGCCAAAAATGCCAAGAGACTCTATTTTTAAAACACTCTGTAAATAGTGAATAATTTCACTTTACAGAAGCAAATTGACATTAAAGATGCAGGTAAAATGCTCCTCTTTCTTAGAGAGTATCTCAGTGGAATTTTGAATATGGGAAGACAGCCACCTCTGAAATGTGAGCTAGGATATAAAGTAGCCACTGACACTGATGGCTTGAACAACTGCAAAGCCATGTGAAATCTAAAAGAAAGTTTGCTTTCTCTTGCTATACGACAAGATCCTACTGTGAAATAACACCCTGCCACTAGAAAAGCTTGTCTTGATAGTTTATATTTGCATGACATATTTATTTACTGATGTTGAATTGTGCAGCTTTAAATTTTTTTTAAAAAACTTAAAAAAAGTTTTTATTATCTTCTTAGAATTATTGTACATCCAGTAAAGTTAATTTTTTTCTCATTAAAAAATTCCACTGATAGCATATCTATTCTCAACAAATGTGTTAATCCCACAATCTCACATATTTACTTGCATTTACTTTGACTTTTGTGCCTGATTTTGTGACAGTCCCAAGCTAAAATTAAAAACGAGAAAATGAAGTTTCTTTCACTATGAGTCAAATTTACTCTATCTCTCACAGGGGTGAAAATTCTTCATTACATGGGTTCCTTCATAGAAATCAGGGCCTAGATGCATACATGCAATAGGAGCATAAGGGCAGAACTGGATATTGTACTGAGATTTTCAGGTTCAGTGCTTGACTGTATTGAAGCTCAGCTAAAATAAATGGAAACAATTTTACAATACAATTAAACATTATGAAAGCTCATAAATATATATGTAGTTTCCAGAAGAGACCAGAAATAATTTAATTAAGCAGAATTTCCAATGGAGTTCCCACCAAGTTTCTGTATTTCATTGTCCAAGCAAATTCTGGTGATGAAGATCTGATCTTATAAGGCTTCTTGTATAATTAGAATTGAAAGTATGCATCTAAAATGTCATGTTCCAGAAATAACCTTTGCAGCCATGAATGACAGCAGACAAGTGTTCCAGAGCTGCCATGTAACTGATCCTTTAGCAGTTGTTTCCCTTAAAAAGTCATCAGTGCTTAGCTGATACCATGTGCATTTTATCAGAGCTATTCTTGGAGCTTCTCAGTTTATCTCTCAGCAGCATAACCTTGAACACTCCCAACAGAAAGGAGTTTTTAAGCTAAGCACATGTTTTCATCCACTTTTAAAACCTTAGTTTATGTAGTCTTTAGCAATAAAATACACTGGAAAAAACATTTTTGCTGAGAGTTTTCAAAGCTTACTCCAGAAATTAAGGATATATCCTTGACAGAGAATTTAAGGGTTTCATGTCTACATCCTGAAATCTATAACCCCCTGTGAGAAAATTTATAAATAATAGATTATATCAGAATTATTAATGACTGATAAAACACCAGCAGAAACATGCTACTAACCTGATCTCTCAAAGTGCCTGCAAGAGTGGGCTAAGCCCAACGAAATCTTCTTGAACGACGTCCTTATCCAGAGTAAGATTTTTTTAGACAATCCCAGCATGAGAATTGAAGAGCCTCTAATCATAAAAACAAAACTACACAGTCTTGACAGTGTAGTTTTGTTTTTTGCAATCCCTACACCCGAGGCGAGGCGGGGAATGCACGACTGCTCAGAAGTGCTAACATAGTTGTTTCGCTTTATATACCCCAGCTCTGCTGACAGGTCTGCCTCATCATGTCAGTGCCAGTTCTGATTGGTTTCCTGAAAGAAAGTATCTTGTGAGGGGGGATTCACTCCCTGTAACCATACACCACCTGTTGGTTTTGGCTGACAATGCTAATTTTGGAGGCACAAAAGGGATTCACTGAGGAAACCTCAGCCATTCCAAAGCTTTTGATTTATAATTCAGTTTGGTTTACCAAGTGCAGTTTACATTGCAAATTTCCTAATTCATAATCACAAGACAAAGAAAACAATAAAAAGCATTTTAGCAGGGCATACAGAAAAGTCAGATGTCATCATATCACTGAGATTCAGTCTTACTTTCTTTCATTATAAAACATCCAAGAAGCCACACCAAATGCATATGTCAATCACTAGACTAAATAAGTAAGCTGAGCTCGGACAAGTGGCTGCATACTATTAGAATATACTGTTTAAAGTATTTTTTCTGTAACTTTTAATTCTGAAAGTGTTTGGTAATATATAGATTTGGTGCTCTAGGATTGTTTTTTGTTTCCCTCACGATTTTTCTGTTGGATGTTCCAAGCAGTTAAGCATGACAAAGAGTAGCATACAATGTGCAGAATCAAAAATTTTGTGAAAGTTAATTGACACAGACAATTACTGTCATTTTTAAGAAAGAAGATTTTAAGCCTAACAGCTTTTTTCTAGACCTCTCTAGTGTTTGTGCAGACCTCAGACCATGGAATAGTGTATTGGTTTGTGAACTTCCACTAGCCTGGCTTTGTCACTACTCAGCTAATTGTGCCTTTGGAGTGGTTGCTTCTGAAACAGACATCAGAGTTAGAAAACTACTCTTGTTTGTGTCTGGAATGGGAGGTGTTTTACCATACCACCTCATCTGCCTGTTTCTATTCCTGCCTATCTAGCAAACGCTTTACACAGATAACTGGCACATAAGACTATTGCAACTGGCTTGCTTAAAATCAAGCATGTGCTTAGCTGGTTTGGTAAAGGGAGGACTTTAGTCTGTGGTTACCCAGTTCCACATTGAAAAGAACCTCCCTGAGAACACCCAGATAAGCAAACACAGATAGGAGTTTTGTACTATCAGCTGCATTTGTGTTTGAAAATAACCTGAAGGAAACCTCCAGCAAGAGAGGCAGAAAACGCCAAGGGGGGAGAGAGAGAGTTTCACTGCTATGATTCCTGCAAGGGAGTCTTAATGTTACAGTTTGCAGATCTGAAAGAAATAAGAATAACATATTGCTGCAATCTCATAAAATAACTTCAGAAATTTGATCTGCCCTTTTAGTTATCCATCCCATAAGGTGGCAACTTCATGGATGCTTTGGCATGCAGCAGTATCAACAGCAACACGAACTGGAGGAACAGTCTCTACACTGGGACTACCTGAACCCTCGCAGCGGCTGAAAGTCTGAGTAGTACAGCTCATTTCTAATTTCTTGTTGCAAATAGATTTCAGAAAACCTAATCACCCTGTACAAGACTTAGTATGACAGCAAATGCAACTCTATGTAATGAGGGGGAGCTCAAGCTTGTGTTAAAAGACATAAAATGTCCAAAGAAACTTGTTTAAAGGGTATAAAAATTCTATTTCTAAACAGAGGCCTGCTATATTAGCATGCAGTTGTTTTTCTCTGTAGTTAAACCCTTAAATAGTGAAAAATCAAACTTGAAGAAAAATTCAGGCTAGCATTTGCAGACTTAAAAAATGCAGAGAGCTTTATGATGATGTCTAAATCAAATTAAAAATTAAAAAGTTTATGAACGCATGATGATTTAAAAATGACAGACCATCTGACCATCTCAAAACCTCAAAACCACTTTTGAGGTTTTGAGATGGTCAGAAGTTCATATGTTTCTATTTCCATCAAGTCAACAATGATTGATAACAATAATAGGTAAAAGGGAAAAAAATTCCTGCATTTAAATACAAATATATGGTATTTTAAAAAATTAGTTCTTCCTTTCTTTAGCATTTGCATTTGGTTTTAATCAACTGTTTCCATTCCAACAAAAGTTTTTACCTTCTCAATTTTTGTTACTTTAAATACAGAAATTAAATTTTAGAAGAATGGAATATTTATCTCATGTCCTCAAGGAAATATGAATTATTTATCCTGCATACCTTCGACAGACATTGATGTCACATGATTTCTACATGTTTAGTGTCACATAGTGTGCTCACAAGAAAAATCAGGGCAACTTTAGTCTTCTTGTGTAGCTAAGACACTGCTGGTAAAAATGACATAATTTCTTAGTTCCAGCATCAAACAAAAACCAGATCCAAATAATGAAAAAGGCTTTTTTTTTTTTTTTTTTTTGTCAGGAAGACATTTAAATTGGGGATAATTATGAAAATTTCAACATCTGCTTCAGTCTGCTACTGCTTAAGGTATAAACTCTATATTGCCAATATTTAGTACAAGCAGTACATTATAGGCATGGTGTTTGCCATCCCTATTGAATCCACAAAACAGAACCCAAAAAATATTTTTATATTGTATTTTTGTTGAATTTCCAGTTTTCCAAATATACTTTAGGAAAAAAACCTATTTTCCCTTCTCCCACTCACTGTCTTTAAACTTAGAAATAACTAAAATTTCTAAACTGTTAAACCACTAAATTCTGACTTAAAAGCAAATCACATTTCCACCACCCTTATCAAACTCTCTTTCCCTGCTACTACTACAAACTGTACTTTGTAACAAAAACTTTAGACCCTTAAATACAGGCTACAAATTGAATTATATGCTGCAGCTGGCTTTTGAAAGGCTGCTGCCTTTTCACGTGCTTGTGATTCTTATCTGAGCCACTGTAATTGAATATGCAAGATACATCAATCTTTTTCTGTGCAGACTAAAACCTGCTTGCAAAAGATTGTTACTGAAGAAGGCACTGTCACTTGCTTTCAAAGCAGAAAACAAAACTAAGGCATTAAATGAGTTTTGAAATTACTTTATGTGTTTCATACGGGAATAACTTACTGGAGACTGTGCATTATCAGTGCTCCTATTCACTGACTCCATGTTGGTAGGAGTCACTAATCTCCTTTGAAATACCTAAGGAGATTTACAGATGTCACTTTTGACAAGCTTTCCTTGTATATTATTTATTTCTGCATCATCCTCACACATTTACGTATGTGGAACAAAGAAGAAAGAAAAACATTTAACTTCTCAGCACTTCACTTTAGAGAGCAGGCCCTACTAAAAAAAGCTGCCCCCTGAGTAAAGAATATACTTAAGTGTTCCATTTCTTTCCACAAAACAGTAATTACCATCATTGTACTGGGTATAAGTTTTGTCTTACATTGAGAGAGTCCTTAGCATTTAATAGATACATATTTTTATCAATTTTGGAAACCTTTTAATAAATCTATCAACATCTCTGATTTGTAAAATGAAAAGAAACAAACACATTTACCATTTTTCATAATGGATCCATTGTCTGGGAACACTTGGAGCCATAGTTGTGTTACTCATTCGCAGAAGAAGGTTGATAGACTTATTTATTTATAAACACCGCTTTCTACTATTTTGTAAGAAAACTGTAAGAACAGATACACAGATTTCTGGTTTTCCCCAAGTATTTAAAGAAATACTGACACTTTTTTCCTGCGTTATGGTTTGTGAATCAAGAGGCAAACCCCCTCAAATATTAATTTTTTTCTCATAGCTTAACAATCTAGGAATAGCAAAAAGAACACAATAGTTTAAATTTGATGAGCATCCAAGATCATCAAGCACTTCTACACTTCCATTTTAAAATTCATTTTGTAATGAATTTCTAAATAGGAAATAATATGCCATACTAAAAGGTTCCAGCTGAGAAAAGAACGTTAATTTTAGGGGGTTTATAATTTGGGGGGAAGAAGGGGATTCACATCTGATATGTACTTTCTCAGTCCTCTGAATGTGAGTACAGTTAGAAACACAGGGTTTTCTGTGACATCTCTAAATCTAAATAGTGCAAGCAAATCATGGGCTTAGTTGGGAAAGGTAATTGAATAGGATCCATAAGATGTTTGACACTTCATTCCATTTTGGAAAAATCTGTGAGAGATACAGGGTAAACATGCAGAGCAAGTACCTCAGTCTGTAGCTACTCTATTTATGTGCACATATACATAGCCTTGTGACTCTTCCATGGGCAGGATGCCACTGACTTTTCCATAACGTCAAGCAAGTGATTTATGTGATCAGGTGAAGACATGTACATGATATTTTTTTCTAGCTCATTTCCTCTCTCTGCCTGTACTTTAACTTGGAGATAATTTTAAGTTTCTGATGTCCAGATTGCATCTTCATGGAGAAAAATATCTAATGTTTCAATATTACGATTTCAGCAATTCTTAAATATGTTATTTCAGTGCCAGTTTTGCACAGATGACATCTACTTGGATGAAGCACAAAAATGCTGCACTGCTTAAATCACTATCTGCTGCCTGTGAGAAGAGTGAGTGCACTGCAGTGGTATGCAAAACCAGAGTAGGTCTAATCAATGTGCATATACAGGTTGACAGAATGTTGGAAGACAGGGAATTGCACGTTCATGTGGAATCTGTGAGTACCTGTGGTGTTGGCCAAGCCATTGAGAGTGCACTGAAGCAGAAGTTTGAGAAGTGTAAATCATTTCACAAAATTTTCAAAGGTAGGACTTTGAAAATCTGAATCAGATGGATCAAGCTCAAGAACTTATTTGCTAGGGTGACTGTTTTGTTTACAGTTGTGGCAGCCAAACAACCATCCAAAATGGACCTTTTCCCAAACCACCTTTTTCAATGCTACAAATGGATCACACCACAAAAGTCCTTGATCTTTCTCCACAAGAAGATTTGCAATAAATTGAAAAACACACCTAAACTCTGAATTCAAGAGATGGAGACAAAGATTCATCATGCCAACAACTGGCCTACATTCCAAAAGATTCAATTCTAGTTCAGGGGGTTTTTAATACTCTGAATAGACACTATGGTTCTTAAGGAATTCTGTTACTGAAGAGTCTTTCACTAAACTAAAAACATGCTTTGAAGCTAGCACGAGTATCACTTCATAGTCCACTCCTTTGAACTGCAATGGCAGGCACCAACTGGAAGTGGACTGTATTGTCACACTGATCTAGTCCTGAAAGCAGAAGCATTGCAGTGGAAGACTTCTCCATGATGCTGACTTAGAGACTTTCTCTTCCCTGAAGACATTCCTGCTACTAAGCAAGCATTGGACAAGGTTTGCTAATATAAATAACCACTTCTTTTGGTGGCTGGCCTCTGAAAAGTGTCTCAAAGCTGTAAGAAATATGAAAATTGGAACTCTATTTAATAAACTGAAGAATTCTGTAGTTATAAAATAATTTTGTTTTAAATCCCAATTCTCTATATTATTCTCTCTTCTATTCCATAGCTAGTGGGAAGACCTGTTCATGGAATTAATACCACTGATGGAATTTGTAGAAGAATACAATAGCGGGTACTAGTGAGTCTCCAAGGAGATCTGCAATTTTAAGGAGAATGTACCTTTTATCCATCATCACCTTCTGTTAGATTTGCCCAACAATCCAGAGCAAAAGAAATTATAAATCACTGTCTAATAAATGCTATGCACAGGTGAATTTTAATAATGATTTATTTGTAAAGAAACAAAATTCAAATTTGAATCTAGATATATATTGAATAGCACCAAATTCATCTGCTCCTCACCCATGGCCAATATCTACTAATGGACACAGCAAACAACACAAACATGCTCAGGAATTGGGGATCTTTCAGTTCAATCCATCTTCTATTCCACTGCATCAGGCAGAAGAATGGGATCATATCTCCAACTGAAGTTAATCTCTTATGGCCTCTCAAGTTCAAGAAGCACTCCTTGAAACCAGAGTTTCTCTTTAAACCTGTTTAAAAAAAGTCAGTTAATATTGCCCATATTTTTAATGGTGGCATAGACAATTCTTCATTGTCTTGTGAAAATAAAAAGTTAGAGATCAAATAAACAGTGATTACAGAAGGAAGACAAAATATTCTAAATTTCATCTTACCAACCAGAAGACACTTTAGCAATAAACAATAGAAGATAAGAGAAAAAATTAGGATAAATCTAACCTCTCCATATGGTCTACATGTTTTAATTATACAGAATTATCTATGTGATTTAAGTAAAATTATTATGATCTTGCATGTAATTTTTTTCTTATGAATACTTGCCATATCACAGCAACATGGAAAAAAAAATCAGCAAAATATGTGGGATCAATGCTTAGTCAGCTGGCCATGAGGCAAAGTGTGCAGGCAGCTCACAAGGAAAAGGTCAATGCTTTTGAATCAACACATGCAAACACTTTCCTTTATGTTTACAGGTTGCATTACATCTAGATAGGTAAATCTCAGAAATTTAACAACAAAAATGCTCTTTCTTTTTTATCAGAGCCTAAATTCATGAGGTGAGGTTTCATCCTGTGCTAAAAGTCACAGGTATTAGTGACGTCACATATCATTTAGTTAATCCAAAATTGCACAGTGGAAATATTGTTATCTTTAATCAATTAATGAACAATGACAGTTCCTGCCTTACTAGGATTGCTACTTACTCTTCAGAATAAGACTTGCCTAGTAGAAAACCTTGCTTATATATTCTGTTCATGAAACTTCACATAGCTCTAACAATTTGAACTTCTGGATTACTTTGTCTTTTAAGCTCTTCAATCTTATATTAATATCTAGATTAGGATGCCTAGATTTCAAAAAAATATTTCACTAAATGTAAATACTTTCCACAGGCTAAATTTTTTAATGTATTACAAGTTCTTTGATCTAAAAATTACACGTCTTTTGATGAAGAATTAAGTGAAAAAGGGAGGCACATATTTTGTACATAATGTACATTGCCCTAAAATTCATAGCTTAGGAAGAGTGTTTGATGTGTGCTTTGTAAATCAAGGTCCTTACAGTTGTTGCAGTAGTACAAGTTGTAGCATGGAGTAAGATGCAAATTACCTTACTGGAGTACATTTAGTCACTGGCCTTTCCTCTCTCTCACATACTGTGTTCTGGGCTTGTACTAGCTCCTCTGTGGGGACATCCACTTCTTTTGAAACGTATACATCTTCCCATTCTGGTTTAGCCTGAGTTACACTGGAAGTTTTGGAGGGTTTATTTTTCTCTGAAACAAAATATGTACATTAGTGGAAACATGTTGCTCATGTAATAAGGCAAAAGGGTGCCAAAAAGCATGCAGCTGGCAGGACGAATCACCTATCACTGTCACAAAAGCAGAACAGTGTGCCTTTCCAACTTCATTGCTGGCAACACAGATATATTTCCCAGTATCAGCAAGGACTACGTTTCTTTTTAAAAGGTAATAGGTATCTCCTAATTTCTCAATCTGTAAAACAAGAGAATGCACATAGGGGATAATTAGTAGCATAATGCAATACAAATTACCTTTTGCCCAAGAAAAAATTCAAGAACGTTAGAACATACACTGATATCTCCAGATACCACTTGCATGTCATCCTTTGTCCAGCAGACATGTGGTTTGGGCTTTCCATGTATAGTGCAATGCAGGATTAAATCTTCTCCTTCTTGCAGAGTTCTAGGTTCAAACTTTTGTATGAAGTTTGGCTGCTTTCCTTGTACTAAAAAAAAAATAAAAATCAATATTCACTGTGTTTTAAAAGACACAACTAAAGCAACTGAAGAAAGTAATCTGTTCTTGTAAAGTTCATCACACTGAGAGACAAAGAGAGCCTTTACTGATGCCTGGAACTCAGGATAACTTGTTTTCAAGACAGTTAGTTGGCATATATCATTTATCTATCTAACATTTGTTAAAAAAATGTGGACATTAAGCACCCAAGAATTTCATGCATTAGCATAGTGATATTATTTCCATGGAAGTGCTAAAGAATCATGTTGTTTGGTAAGGTATTAGGCAAATCTGTGTGAATTATTGTTTCAGTGAGGGTGAAAAATTAATTATTCCACATAAATTTAAAGTGACAAAGTCATGAGAGCAAATTTTATCATTTAGGGCATTGTTGTACATCACACTTTCTTCACTGTCTCCGCCTTTATTATTTTAGTTAAAAAATAAGTTATTGAAAAGATTTTAAAAATTGATATTTGCAACAAATATGAAGAGCAGAAAGAGGCCTCTCTACAACCTTGACTACATAATTATTTTGGCCATCATTAATACCGAAACCATGTACTACCACATTGTCCAGCACAAATTTGGTTCAGATGAAGGATGGGCAAGTAATTGCTTTTCTATTGCAATACCCAAAGCACATGAGATTGATTTTGTGTTAACCTCATGCCAACTGTGGAAGGACAGATGACACCTAAACCACTACTCATCAATACAAATTAACCCATCAAAATTGAAGAAATTTTGATCATCAGCATCAGTTTGTACTGAATAAAGGCATTGCTTTCTGTGACTTACTTGATGAGCTGTAAAGCTGCATTTATTGAGTCACTGTACTACTCCACTTATATTCCACCTATGAGGTTACAGTAAGAAGAGAAGAAAATCTCAGAATTCAGACTAAGTATTCTTGACACAGGGAATATAAAGCAGAAGATGTCAACACAAGAACACACAAAGGCATCCTGCAGTAAAAATGAACTTATTGCATCTCTATCCCATAAAGAATGCATCCCTCTTCCTCTTTAATATAAATTATACCACATTTCCAAAATATTTAGCAAAAGTTATCACTGGCCTTCTCTGAAATAGAAAGTTACTGAAATGTGTGTTAATGACAGAGTTTGGAACTGCCATGCCATCATTACTCCACTGTTTAAGGATGAAAACTTTTGCTTTATGCTATTTTGAAATAATAGTTTATCTCTCACAGGTGCCCATCAACTTCTAAACCCAAATATGTTGAGCCAAAGGCTATTTTTGCCAAGTGTGGGCCTGCTGGCATCACGAGGCAGACATTTTGACCACTGTATTAATAAATTCACTTCTTGGGTGAGCTCTTAGTTGCAATAAGATTTCAAGCTTAGCTGCTTTTCTATTCTTCCTATGTACTGTAGGACTGATATTGTCCCATATCCTAACCTTGTGTGACCTCTGTATTAGCCTGCCAGAGCAGCTCAAACAGTTCTTAGCTGTTGAAGGTTAGCATCTGCAAGCTGCCATTGCATGCACCTGAAGCTCAGAAATTTAAGATGTCCAGCTTCATTTCAAGCAAGAGAACAAAGTTTACACCCGTGCCTACTCTTTGCAGGCAGTTAGCAATAGAACATGATTAGCTTGTATTCCAGTGGAAAACATTAAGTGGGCTTCAGCTGCTCCTTAGAATAATTTTGGCTGGATTCCATTACTTTTGCAGTTTGGATTACCTTGTGAAGTCATGTTGCTTCTCATACCAGAATGATTTTTATCATTAAAAAAAAAAAAAAATTCTGTGTAATGGTGACAGCGATAATGATCAGATCACATCTTGACTTCATATCAGTAAGGCAGCAGAACATAAAAACTGAAATGTTCAGTTTCTAGAGAGCAAAGGGAAAAGTATGTGCAAATAAAACCATGAAGTGACAGTTCCTACAACTCTTTCAGGCACAGGCTTGACCTCAACAAAGTCTGCTGTAAAAGATTTTATCATCTGACAGCAACCTTCAAAATAGAATGGATGGTTATGTTTCACCAATGATTTTCACATGCTATCATAACAAAAATTCAGAAGACAACTTGTTAATTACAAATTATTATTGGCTGGACATCTTGTGATGTCCACATCCACAAAGGTTAGAAAGAACAGGTCTGTTCTTACATTGTGGGAAAAAAATAAACAGATATCCAGTGGTGCTGCAATATCACTCTCACAGCTTCAGACAATATTTTTGTCAACTATTAAATATTCCCTGAATTATCTGTAGGAACCAGTAGAGTTGCTGCAAACTGGCGAATAAGCACAGAAAAATCATGAACCTGGAGCAATGTAAAAAGTGCAGGAGAAAATTTCATCTTTATCTGTCTATTACACAGCCTTCACCCCTGCCTAAAGTCTCTCTCACACACCCGTGTGCAGGTCAAGCCAAATTGGTTTGAATAGCCAGTTTTTAAATTAAATTGCTTCACAGTTATTCTTAAACTATTTACTCTAGGCATGTAATTTCCAGTCTCTGGTGTCTTGAAATGTGATATTAGCAATTTTATGAACTTCCCCTGTCTTCTCTATGAATTTAGGCTAGGCAGATTCCCACCATGCTGCTTAGAGAATTTGGATTTGCTCAGCATTACTCTAAATCAACACTGCAATTTATTGTTTTGAGATTTTGTCTCAGTCAAGCTCCTATCACAAACAGAAGGATTCCTTTATTAGGAATATTAACTGGGTCTCATTATCAATTGAACTGAAATATCCATAATCCAGAGCTCCAATCTCCTTGAATACCATGTGTAACCTCTTTAAAGTCTTGGCAGTAATTTTTCAAGATACAGTTCCTCTGGACCACAGACACACACACAAAAATCACTCCTTTACCCTAGAAAAGTCTCCAGAAAAAGGTACAGAAGTAAGCATACCTTACCAGTCATTTGGGAGGAACTCACCTTCTCCATTGCAGCTCCATCCACATCTCATCCAATCTGGGTAATGACTCATCCTCTCTCTGCCTACTGACTCAAACCTGCGACCTCAGACAGGCTGCTTCTCTTGAAAAATTAAAATAATTAATTCCTTTCCCCCTCCAAATTTAGGTCCCTTGTGTAAACACCCCTTCACAAGACTCCACATCTTGTAGTTGGGCAACACCTTTCACCATTTTCTTAAAGGATTGACATCCTTTATGTCCCGTATGGGGGTGTAGGTTAGTCATATGCCTAATGTCTTTCGTGTAAGAATGGTGAGACTGAGGCTTAAATCTTCTCTGTAAGGGAGGCATGGGGAAGATGTAAACATTTCTGATCCTGAAGTGTCTGTAGGCTCAAAACTGTGACTGCAATGAGGGGAAATCAGCATTGTAAACCAAGAAAGAAGCAGAACTCTACAAAACACCCAGACACATTCCCTGCTCTACAGCATGGTTAAAAGGAGGAGGAAGTAAAGCATGCATAGTATAAACTATTAAAATATCCCATGAGAGTGGGAAGCATTATGTTAAGATTATTGCTCCAACAGAATGAGTGTTTTTTTCCTTGAAAGAAATATTAGTGCGTGATGAGACTACATCACTGTCACTCATTTTTTCCCCTTTTTTAGATTATCTAAACAGAACACAGCTGGAATTTTCCAGCTATTTTTTAAGGACTCATTTGAGTCCTTAAATAAAGGGTATTTAAATCCAGACTGCCAAGCACAGCGGTAACCAGTGTTGATTATGTCTTTGTTTACAAAGCAAAACATTAAAACTATGAGATTTTCAGAATCCTACTGTGAATCCAGTATCTCTAATCATTCTTTTAAAAATCTTGTTTCCTGCAGCAATTAAAATTGTAGCTAGTATTCACACACCCATTAAAAACTGCGCATTTAAAGCTATTCCTGATTGAAAGTAGATGCAATAACATACACACAATCAACTTTTGTTTACCTAAAATTCACAAAAATGTTCAAATTCCCAGAGGAAAGTTTTAACAGACAAACAAGCAAACAAACAAACAAAGGTATTATATATGTCTACAATGATTTATTAAAATCTAAATTACCTTTATTGTGAAATGGAAAACACACTGCAGGAAAACAGGTGAAATTAATACCTGATAAAATTCTTATGAAACTACATTCTTGGGAGCTGACTGAACTTAGAAAGTGGTTCATTTAGGGTAATACCAAGTTAGTTAGAACTTACTGTGTTTCCCCATCTGTTCAGCACTTCCTCCTCCTGCTCCCTCATTGCTGTGAGGTTATGAGAACTCCATTTCAATGTTACAGGATTTTTTTAGAAGTTGCAGTCACTGGGCCAAAATATCTGACACTCAACAATTACAATAGATGTTCTTTTCGTAGCACAGTAGATAGTTTACTTCATTCCAGCAAACTACGCAACAGAAGGTAAATATTTCCTCTAAAAATTTTCCTCAGCAATGCAAATGTAACATGAAAGCTGGTAATCAAAAGATGCAGGAAAAATCATGTAGCTGTTTGTCAACTCTTTTTACTGTATAAATACAACAAGTACTGAGGCTAAAAAATGAAGTCATATTTTAGGATTTATAAATTGAGTCTTCCACTGGCACAGCTACATCATTGTTATGTAGTAGTTAAACAAATTAGAACTTTAATTAAAAATATATATTTGTGTTGTCCTTGTCAAGAAGAAAATACAAACTGTAGGTGAACAAAGTATTGGCATGGATTTACTACTTTGAACTCAAAGGATAATTCTGTTCAATTGGCTTTTCTTTTTCTTTTAAATTTGAATACACTTTTGGATATTTCCCTGATTTGGTTGATTCTGTTTGAAATCAGTTTGAAAAAAATTTTAAACATGTGCAAATGCTCACTTCATAAATTATTAACTCTCTTGCCTTATATTAACAATTTAGAGGATTATTAGAAATTTGTACCTTTAACTGCATAAGAAGGTAGAGAAAGTATCACAGACATCTATTTAAGAAGAGTGGGATGCTGGAATGTTTCAGTTTGTAAACTTTTGTTCTATTGTGTGCTAGATGCCACTTACACAGATCCTGATGGTTCTGGGTCAGTTCTGTAGCACAATCACAACTCTGTTGGAACTGCTGCAGCTTTCCTTTGTGGAGATTATATGCTGGGCTGAGTTTTAAATCTGATCTATGTTAGTTCAACCATGAATGGTATGATACCTTTATTAAGAACCTTTGTCCTAAAAATAATTTTTTGGTAAGCATACAGGCAAATGTGTGGCTGGAAAAAATACATTCTATGTTAAAAAAAATTCCAACACCTTCCACACCCCATCCTAAGAGAAGACATATCCCAAAATATACAGCAATCTGAGCACTCTACCTTGCTCTATATTGACACTTAAAACCTATAACCATTAAAACTGTTTCCAGTGCTTTGGAATGCCTTCATTTTTAGAAAGCAAATCTCAGCCTCAGATTCTAGAAAAATCTTCGTAAGCTTTTATCTCAACATCACTATGAGAAACTAGAATAAACACGTAATACTGGCAATTAAGAAACAAGCAATACATCCATTTTGCCATAAAAAGTGGTTTGGTACATATTGTAAAAATGCAGTGTAAGAAAATAAATTCAACGATGTGATAATTAAGTCTGGTGCAGTCAATATTGTACTTATTTTGTGAATAGCCAGTACATTAGTGACACACTAATATAGATGACACACAGCATTATCCAGTCTATTCTTGCAATGGGTGGCCTGTTACCTTGCACATGAAGAATGGCACTTGAGGAGATTGTGCCGTTCAGATTTTTAGCCCGAACAACATAGAGGCCAGCATCTTTATCACACACCTTCTGAATGAACAAAGTATGCTTTGTCTCCTTTTGTAAAAGCTTTAAGTGCTCATCTGCAGTCAGTTTCTGGCCCTTCTTGTACCTGAAGCAGAGAGTCAGTTTTCAAGTCAGAGTTTTATCACTGCATGCCCCACAGAACTTTGCAAATGCAGACAATCTCTGTAACACTTCAGTAACAGCAAGAGATGGAGAACTGCTGTGCTCTCATTCATTAATTTTAAACTTAGTCTGTCAATATGCATGAACAGTTAAACAATACAAATTATTGGATAATATATTCCTAACAGTGAAAAACTTGGTTCTGAAAATGGTTTTCAACAGACAAGTTACAACTCTCTCAGTGCAGTATTAGAGAGGTAACACAAGGGCCTGGGCCCTCGATTTTGCACAGAGACGTTTTTGTTAATAAGGTCTCAAATCAGTCCACATCCAACTCATGGCTAGGTTCTAAAGGATCAAGAAACAAACTTTCTAAACTTGTATCTTCAGTAAAAAAAGACAGCTGAGAACCTTTGTCCATCCCAGCCCACTTAACATTTATTTAGCTCACATCAGCAAACAGGATAGAACAATGCATCAGGAGTCACTTCAGCCAACCTCTGTCATATTCTAACACTTGAGGATCTGTCACCGGGCATTGGTACTGACTCCTGATTTAAAAATGGAAATCTGAGAAAATTCTGTCTCTCCTTACCCCATGATGGTTCAGCATAGGCTACATTTAACCTAATACACATGAGAAAACATTTTTCCTCATGTATATCCAAAGAATTTTCTACACCACTACAAAATACATGTTATTGGTGAATTTTTAATTAAAAACCATATTTTTTTCTGTTTTCATGAATTTCTAATTTGCAAAATTATTCCAGTTGAATGCTATATTTTTGAAAGACAACCTATAAATAGTGTATATATTTTCAAGTTTAATTAATGCATTCTCACAATAAAATTAACATCTTGCTTCCCCAATAATACTCCTCAATCTGTACAATACTGGTATTTAAAACAAGGTAATTTTATTGAGACCAACAGAGTATAGCACCAAGGTTGCAGTGTCCAGTAATTTTCTCAGTGCCACCGAAAAAAAAAATTCAGTTTAACAAAAACTTACAGTTTAATTCTTTAAATGTGTAATCATAATATTAACATCAAATATTTTCCAGTAAAAGGCATATTTACTTTTAATACATTAAAAGAAATGCCTCCATTTTGAAAGATTAGTGGAATAAGTGGAGAAAAGATAAATGAGGTAAAATTGGAGGAATACACGCCACAACATATGGAGCTATGAAAAAAAAAAAATTTTGAAATCCTGCCCCTCTTTCAGTCCCTTCTCCCTTTGGCATGGAATTTTTTAGAATTCAGATGTTTATACTATATCATCTGTATTTCTCACAAATCCAATATAAAGTAATCTAAATAGACACATAGCAATTAAGAAAGAGATAGACTATGCACACTAATATTTGATATAAAACTGATTCTCCTAGTGTAGATATTTAGGTGAGGTTTTTTAACCTGTAACCTTAGTTTTACACATGAATTTCACACATGTGTAAATGTGTCTACATCTATGTAGTGGGGACGCATTTATATATATAAATTTATAGTCTATATAAATATTTCAGTGTGCATGCACATCTATGTGTTTGTCCATATGTAGTGCCCAGAGCCTGGGAAAATGCAGGTGAATTTATTTATGGTAAATCTGAAGCGTGCAATGATTTCAAGAAGGCACTGAATGCCAAATTCCAGAATATGAAAACTATATGATGCTTTTTCTTAAAAACATTGTATATGTTTGCAGTAGTTTGATACTCTCATCCATAATATTCGGTACAGAGAGATTATTTCAAGTTGGTTAATTGTTGAAAACAATTCTGAAGGTGGAAATCATGCAGAAGTGTGGAGTAGAAAGGATACAAGCCATTTATTCTAACCTAAAGATTGATTGATTTGGTTATAAGAGGTTCATGGTGGCTCACTACTAGGTACATTCACTACTTCTCACTGCAAGCTACCCACCATGTCAGTGTAGGCTCTGGGAATCCCGTCACTTCTACTTCCAAAGTTACCGGAGAACCTTCCATGACGGTTTTGTTAGACAGAAGCTGGGAGAAGTTAGGCGCCTGTCCAGTTAGGCTGGCCATGCTGTTCTTTTCTGAAGAACTTTTAATCTCTTCTCGGGTAACCATCTGCCTCTGACAGCTTCTGGTAGAGTCTGATTGAAACACGAAACCTGAGAATGCATCAGGCAAAGCATGCAGCCTATCCTGGGGTTTAGTACAGTTATTCAAGGCATGCATTTTTTCTTGCATTTCTGTCATGCTTTTTTGAAGTTCAAGGTGTTGTAGATGTGTTTTGCACATTTCACTCATCATGCTGTGTACTGGTTTGGCTTTTATAGGGCAGGAAGCAGTGCTAGTTTCAGAAATTCCTTGTGAGCTACAAGTCAAAGGAGACACTGCTCGGACTTTTGGACCAGAATCTGTTAAAGAGATACAAAACTTTTCAAAGTGATCTGATGGGCTCTCCATTCTATTATTTGTAGCATCAGCAAAAGCAGAATTTGTTAAGAGGTCAGATGCTTCCATCAGTTTTACTGTTCTAGTGGTTTTCTGCAAGCTGTAGGAACTGACATGCAGACTATGAGCACTACAACAGCACTGCTCTTCTAGCTCTGTTTCAGAATGTAAGAGGTTGGATTCTGGTGTCTCAGAAAGCGGTGGCAAAGAGATATCATCAGGCGATATACACTCATATTCATCTCCGGAGGGTGTTTCTTCTGCCAGGAATTCAGTCTGTAAACTATCCACTTTGGCTGAAGATGACAGCTCTGTGTCTTGTGAAACAAGGTCCTCACCAGCTGGACAGATAACTGAAATATCAGCCAATATATTCCTCTCCTCAAACTAGGAGAGGAAAGAAGAGAAAGGAAAGAAGAAAGAGAAAAACAAAGGAAGTTATCATTTGATAGGACCCAATTGTCATGCAAAATCTAGCAACAATGTTTCTTCTAATTATGCTTGATGTATTCTGAGAGGCAGAAAGAAATGGGGCAAAAGACAATTTGTCAGAAAATATTACAAAAGCTTAGTGAAATTTCAAACTGCTCAAATATAGTCTAGAAAATATTATTACAACTATTATAACTGTAACAATGAAGCAAAAAGTACCTTTCCATAAACAAAGGATAACCTGTGGATTTCCTGTAGCTTCTGTTTATATGAGCATTTGCAAGGGGAAGGTGGAGGAGGTGGAGGTGGCCTAATTACATCTAAATGGGACACAGTTACATAGTGATAAAAATATATTAATAGCCCAGCTGCCGGACTTGTTTCTTTGAGAAAAAGAGTTTGTCAATAATGTCAGGAGTTAAAGTATTTAGTCAACACCTCTATAACATTTTACAAAAATTTTGCATTTCTTTCTTTTTTTTTTTTAAATTTTGCCAGCTATTACAAGATCCTCCCAAATATTAAAAGAAAACCAATGTAAAAATTATTTCATTTTAACTTGGATCCAGGAAAAAAAATCCCTCTCATCATATTTCAAAGAGAATTGAGTGAGGCATAAGTGTATTAATTTTAATCACAAAGCATCAAAGACATTATCTGCTTCTGCTTTGTTAATTACTTTTCTGCCTCTTGATTTTTGTATGAATGTAATCACATATTCAGATTGATTTCATTTGTGCAAAGGTTCTCAGCAAAGGTGTGCATAATGTTTTCTTAAGCTACTGTCTCATTGCTGAGTTCTATACACAAATATGTAACCTACTAAGCAGTGTTTCTATCACCTGTAAACTGCCCATGCATATAAATTGGGTGATACACTGAATTTCATTGTTTTCCAAAACAAGTCTCTTTGGCAGAGTGTGGTGGTAAGCTTGTTTCAGTTTTCTTTTTGCTTTTCTGCTCTAAATATAATCTAACAATTAGTACAAAGATTTTAAAAAAAACCAAACAAACCCAGAAGTAATAGAACCTCTTATGTGCCCTGGTCATTTAGACATGTTAGTTTTAATATAGATGCTTTTCCAAATAATTACATTTGTTATTTCAAAGCAATGTGATTCATGCCAGATCTATGAAAAAATGACTGGAAGAAGACAGGGATTTTACTGTGTGTATTTTACTAAACAATTCAATTCTGTTGTAAGATGAAGTTCAAGTTTTACTCTAAAAGTGTTTCCCCACAAACATTCCCTGATGAACTCTGACCCCTGAAGAGATGAAAGAAGACCCTGGGGAAAATGCTGTGGAAAAAAATGACAGGTGAGATGTGAGCGAGCAAGCTGCCAGCTAGGCTTTGGCAGCATGGGATCAAAAAAACAGGAGGATCAATGTGCCATGAGAAGGCCTAGCACACTTTTAAGAGGGTTATATTTAAAGCAAATTAATACTGGGAAAGCAGCTTGCAGAAGTACAGACAAAATTAGAGATTGCTGGCCCACTATACGAAGCTCTAGTGAGATGAACCTGCTGCTTCTCTAAGTGAAGTATGGAGTGATGAAAAGGTTAGAGGCATCATAGTGGCCACAACCCTCATATGGTATTTGCTGCTTCGCATACCCTTGACTTCTCTCCTTGGCAGCTGAGACTCAGCCTGAGGAGGACTGACAAAGCTGTGGCTTAGCAGAATAGAGCTATGGACATCTGTTGAGGTGATTCTCCTGAGGGCCACTCTTTGGAACAGTCACAAAATTTTGAATGAAATCTGGGCTCCAAGTCAATGCTGAAACTCCCGCTGACTTGGAATGGAGGTAAGAAAATTAATTAGGTTTCATTTTGGCTCATTGGCTGATTAAAGGACATTTTGTATTGAACTGAAGGGAACTATATGAGCTGACTTTCTACAAAACATCACTGTTCAATATCTTGCAGTATTTTTCTCTATGTTATCAGTTTGCAAAAGGAAATTTTTACATTTCTAAATCTGCTATCAATGGATTGTACCTTTCTAAGGACTTAAATACCTTACCACCCACTCCAATTTATCAGACTGTTTAACATAGTAAATTATTTACATTTACATCCAGGATCCCAAGCCTTTGAAATATTCTTTAAATTAAAATAATTAATCTCCTAAAACATAGGTCTCGCTTTGCTTTGCCTGTATTTCTAAGATTTCATTTATTTGTTGATTACTTGGAAACTTTCATATTCTTTTATTGTATATCCAGGAATAAAAGAGATTGGTCTGTTTGGAATTTTATCATTCCAAATGCATATTCAGTCTTGTCTTATCTTTTGTGAATTGTCCTCAACATGAATGCAATCTCTACTTTGGATTATTTACGATCTGTGATGCAAAGAATCTTAGCAACTGAAAAGGAACTCAAGTGTTTTGAGATGAGGATAAAGATGATTATTTGATGGTGAGTTCTGTTATTTCTTCTATAGTGTCATACGAATATGAAAGTAAATTATATTTGGCATGATGTCCTACTGAACTACTGACAGCGGCGTTTGTGTTCCATCATTGCTTCTCTGCTTCCTGTTGCTCACACAGTTTTTAAACTGAATCAATGTACTTGCTTTGTCAGGTTTTTGGTAATACTGTAAATGAGAATATAATCAAAGCTTACCAATATAACAATAGTCCTCACTTTTTATACACAGAAAATTAAGGAGTGGAATTCCCTTGAGAGTACATAATGACATCCATCAATCTGATTAAATGCAAACAACACATACTTGTTTAGTGCCTGTAGGAGACAGAGTATAGCCTCTCTTCTCAGCAATGCTTTCTGAATTTGCAAGCAATTCACCTGGTGCCATCTGAAAGAAAAATGTTTTAAAATCCCACTTTTTTTTCCTGATTAAGAACTTAATGAGTCAACAAATAATCATCATCTCCACTACTATTTATTCCAAATTCTGAGCTATATTTTTCTCATAGAATATTACTTGTAAATCAAATATTTTCCTAACTTATATCTAGGCATCATAGGAACCCTAGGACTCCGGGAATACTATCAGCAGTCTTCACTATTTAACTTCCTATATTCCCTTAAGTTTTATTTTTAAAGGAGAGAGTTCAAGAAGTTAGCTTTTTCAAGAAGGAGGAATGGTCACAAAGAGGATCTCTACATTAAGAATACTGTGGCAATAGGACCAGAGGAAAATTGGTAAAAGGTTAGGAAAGGAATAGCTTTTAGAAAAGAAAATATGATATACAGGCATGTAAAACCTCTAAAAATTAAAAATCCATAGGGAAGAATATGTGGATTGGATAGAAAGGAAAGAGGTAACTTAAAATAACTGAAAAACTATTGACCAAAACTACACTGATAACACCCATCCAAATGGAGGCTTTAAGACTGAAAAACAAGGACCTTTCTAGCAATGCACAGTCTTTTAAGAAAGAGTTCTAGTTATTAAAAAACCTGATTAACTGAACTAACCTGCTGCTTTTGCTCCACTTCTTCAACAGTCTCACATGCTTCTTGACAATTTCTTTCTTCTTTTTTAACAGTAATCGACTCTTCAGAAAAATCAACTTTCTGCCACGTTAAGGGAAAATTAAGTAAGTTTATACACAATGGAAGGTAGGAATTGTTACCTACACACTGACTTATGCTCTCTACAACAGAGACAACAGCAAAGTGCAAATCTGTCATCAGTGCAGGTGTAAATTGTTTATGGCAAAAAAAAAATGCAGCAAAACCCAATTAATTTATTCTCGGACAAGCAATGACAACATTTTTTGAAGCTGACAAGATCTTTTCTGAGGCAGGGAGACTACAGAAGACTATAATTCTTCAGTATATAAAACTGAAGAATTCCCGTGGCTAATTGAGAATCTGAGGAATATCAACCAATTTATACACAAGCTGAGTAAGGTGGCATTTTGTAGCTCTGGCAGTTATCACAATATCAAGGGTAGAAGAAGTATGAAAAAAACCCCAAACTATTTGTCTAGATAGTATAGATACTTAAAGAAGGTTTGACATTTTCTCCTAAAGGTTTCTTGAAAGGACTAACAGTTCTGAAAAAGAAAAACAAACTTAGAAGAAATATTTAGTGCCCAAACAAGTAGCACTTCATTGATTCATTACAATCATTACCTAAAGTAAGAGAAAAGTGAACAATTAAGAAGTAATGTGTGCTGTTGATACTGTATGAATCATGCTGATTCATAGATGATCCTCAGCTGAAAGCGCTGATTCAGACACTAAGCAAGATAAATCAATTCAGATGCAATACATTCTCCAGTTTTAAAAAACATACCTTAATCTCCTTAAGTTCTCTCAGAGATCTACACAATGCATCAACAGAACTCATGATTTCTTCATATTTTAATACAGTTTTTTCAACATACTTCTTTCCTTCTTCAATACCTACAAAGGCAAAACAGCATGAAAGTAGAACAGAATGCCTCAAACAGACATGCACCAATCCGTGTAATTTGTTACCCCAAGGTGCTGCAACAAACACATTTTTCTGTGTTTTGTTTTGCTGGAGGAATTCTGTCATTCACAGTAATGTGCTTTCCCAGCTCATACTAGCTTACTTGAGAGAAATCCTCATAGTTTCTGCAGGTCTTCTCTCTGGTCAGTAATACTGCTTTAAAAGATGCTGACCTCATAGTGTCCCCTAAACTCGTTGCCACATTCTACAGCGAGGAGGCACTTAGGTCCCTGTTCTAAGAAATACAAAACAAAGGCAGGATGGAGAAGCTTTTTTCCATGTAATGACTTAAAGGACACCAAGCAACTTCTTTCCCCAGGTGTTCCTAATCAGCTGTTGTCAAAACTCCATTCTGTCATCTCCTTTCCTGCAGATAGGAATGCTTAAAATATTGAGAAGGCTTAAAAAATGAAAAAGGAGAGAAATTATCTGTGCTCTCGAAATATTCTTCCCAATAAATTAAGAGGAATTTAAAAGCCCAGTTTGATTTGAAATATTTTTAGCTTTACTGCTTGAATTGACAGGCTACATAAAATCCCTGCATGTTTGAATTGTCACCTTATCTCTGGACAAAATAATTTTAAAAACTATATAAAAGTTACAAGTAGGAAAAAAAAAGTAAAACACAAAATTTTTTGGCTTTCATTTCTTTTTGGTCAACAATGCTCCAAATCAATAAAATTGCAAATACAGTATCAAAACAGAAGTCTACGTTATTTGCTAATAAAAATTTGGCAATCAAATCCTACCAGTTATTCACAGTTATAATGTGAAAAATTAATTCAGCATTGAGGTATATCATTATAATAGCCTCGGACTTCAAAGGCTTGCCTGTTATGAGGGAGCTTAAGCCACGAAATCTTAACTCCAAATGTATGAATATTACAAGGACATTTTGATTTCAAGGTGAACTCAGGCTGTATATAGAAAACTAAGTAAATACCAGACTGCTGAGTATTTTCACATTTTCACTTTTTGTAAATATTTGCACTGAATTCCTTCACCTCCTCTAATCAATACTTTAAAACATAGTTTATTTTTTAAAATTCACCAGATTTTTTTAAATGAACAAGTCTAGGAGTCTGCTTACTTCCATCCCAAGTTACTGCATTTTGTCTCCACAGTACATTACCAAATATCTCCTCACCGTATAACCGCCCAGCAAGGTCCATAATCTGCTGAATTTTTTCTTCTTGTTGAGGCACTGCAGGTTCAATAAACTTATTGAATTGCTTATAGAGAGTCTCTATTGCTTCTCTTGTTTTGCATTCTGCAGAGTAGTTGCCAACTCTAATCACGGTTGCGCTCACATCTTCAAACCAAAACTGACACTGGGGGATAAAAACCCTGCATTATAATGAATTACTATCTGCAGTTCAAGCTGTTGTAGAATAGACTGGATTATTCTTAGACTTTCCACAATCAGTGGCATACAGTATGTCTTAAATATTCTGACTTTAATTTAACCTGAAAAACATTCATTACTAATGGTGCTTTAAGCATTAATGGCTGTTAAATTTTCATTAAACACTAGGACTACGCTCATCTTACAAGCATGGTGAGGTTATTACTTAATGGTTCTGCAAAGACATGTTTTATTTCAGAGTTCTTTCTGCTTTGTACATCAATTGACTTATTTCAAAACCTTCATATTATGGCCTCAGTTATGGCTGTGTAAGGGCAGAAGTGTTCTTTAACATACTAGCATACAGGGTTTTTGGTCTCAGCAACCACTAAAGTCACCAGGAGTCTTTCTGTGGACAAGAGTGGGCTTTAGAACACACCCATAAGAAACACCTTTGGTTAACAGGACAACCTTCACTCAGAACCATCAGTATTGCACTGTCGCAGCAAGTGGCTAAAAATCACCATTTCTAGTCACTGTTGAAATCAGCTTTTAAGACTGTGCCTATTTGCTGAAAGAAAAATTTTAAGTAAAAGGTGATACTTTACATTGAGGAAAAAAAAAAAAAAAAAAAAAAAAGCAGTTCTAAATTTTAGCTTTAGGAAATAATTTATTTCTGTTAAGCGGGGAGTTTGAAAATGTAAATGTTCAACAAATGTTAACAAATTGCTTTTCTAATGGTATATCCAAGAACACATTGATCAGGTCACTATACACTGTAAATATCTCAAACAAAATTTTGGTATTGTGATTCACCATTAAGGGAATTTGTCACACACTTAGATCTCTTTGGAGATAAGAACAATGTTATTTCCAAAAATAAACAATGATAATCAAAATGAGCTTGTCCCATGGCAAGAGCACCAACACAATACAGCAAGAGGGAAAATACTGTTACAATACTGTCACAAACTTTTTTTCTTTTAAAAAAGACAATGTATGAGAGTCCTCAGACACATTAAAATAAAGTCATGGAAGTGTCCAATAAGAAAGGAGGCTGCAGTTCAGAAAAAAAATTATAGATATATTTAAAAATTTAGTCTATTTAAAAAAATATATTCCTCTATTGAGGAACTGAGTACTTTACATTTCAGTTCCATCATTGCATAAACCACAGTGGGTCCTGTGATAACCTGCCTCTCATAATTTCACGGCTACCAAAGAGGACTTTGTGGCACTTTCTGTGTTGCCTCAGAGCTTACGGGAAAATGAGCTTGTAAGTACGATCACAGACAAGCTGAATGACTGTGAAAGTCATATGTCATATGGAGGTGGAGACCCCAGCTCCACCAATTGCACATTTATTTCCCCCTTTCCCTGCAAATTTAGAAAGAAACAATAATAAAAAAAGGTTTTTATCAATTTATTACTTTTGGAAAGTACAGATTAACCTTGAGGCAATTAAAGCACTTTTATCTATCCCTGTCCTGGATCATTATTGCAGCCACAGAGAGGATGTCAGGTTTACTAGTACCTCTTTCGTCATCTGTTGCAGATGCTCCATGAGATCCAGGTTTCGCTTGTAATCTTCCACAACCACATTAAAATCATTCAGCTGTTTTTGTAAGTCACTGATTGAGCCCAGGAGATCTTCAACTTTAGGATTAGGTTCATTTGCAAAAGGGTCAATGACTTTCTTCTCTAAATTTTCCATCTTCTTTTTAAGAACCTGTTTAAAAGGCATAGCAACGTTAAATACTGTAACAAAATGTTTCTATTTTTAGAAATTTAATATAAAAAAGCCGGGGGAAACCATAAAAAAAAAATTTCTTGTCCTACATTTTAAAAATTACAAGCTGCTCTTTCAAAAATCAAAGGAAACTGGAGGGCCTCTGCAAAGCTGATTAAAATTAATATAAATTACATTTATTAAAGGTATAATTGAGCTAACATTTTCAGCTTAAAATAAACAAATATCTGTAGTAATAAAACGTGGGCATGCACGACTTGCGACTAAAAAGGCCATTGAAGGAAGAGTTTCTGCTGATTGCAAAGAATGGGTGAAGCTAACAGGGTTCTCAGGTGCAAATGAGCATGATCAACTCCAGGCAATGAATGCAGCCAAAGGCTCTGAAGAAAAGAGTTCATCTTACATGATAAAATCAGAAAGACAAGAGAGTAGCTTGATGCAAGACATGATTATTTTGGGTTTCTTTAAGGAGAAAAAGACTAGGTTATACAATAGAGGCAAACAATTGTCTCAGTCAATGACAGACAGGGAGGATATAATGAGAAAAGTAAGAGGGAAGTGCACAATAAATTTTGTAATGTGCCAAACTCCTGTGATGTGTTTGGCATAGGCCAAATAATTCAACCTTCACTAAGCCTACAATTTCTATTACCTGTAGTTTCTCTGCATATGTATCAACTTGCTGAATCTGTATTTTAAGTACTTTCATATTTCGAGCTTTTTCAGTTTTCTTCATATAGTTAAACTTCAAATTGTTGAATTTCTTTTTGAGATCCTTAAATGATTCTCTGAGCTGCAACACATTTGTAAACATTAGTTAGTGAATAAAGAAATCAGCACATATCAATTTAGGTTTTTTCAAGAGCTGTTTAATGGACAATTTAAGCACTGAAAAATTAAAACAGAAAACAGTAATACTATGCCATCTCATAAAGCATCCTTTGTTCATCAGAATTTCTTTACAGTAATGGAAACTCATAATGTTGCTAAATCAAAATTTTTGTATTCTGAATGAAAAGTACTGGGGCAAAAAAAGTATTGAAACAAGGGATGAGGTTATTGCTCAGACAATCGACCAAAAAGTCCTGTCCAGGAAATTCCACTGCTTTTAACTAGAGGCAGATGCCCTTCACATACTTTAGTCCATTTAGTAGAAATGGTAGCCATGTAAATGTCCCATTCCTCATCCCTTTTTCAAAAGTCCTGCTTCTGAAAAGAAGTTATTAAATGTCATAGGCGTAATTTTTTACATTGTGCAAGTCCAAACATCTTAGTACAGTTAATCACAGCATACAAAGAGGAATACAGCTCTTTGCAGGATCAGGATGCAGACTGTGTGGCCACCTGCCTTTCAAATAACTGCTCTGTGTATGGCAGCAGAGAGATCCTGCCTAACAGACACAGAAAGCCTTGCCTAACTACTGCCACATGTACTGGGTGAGAATACCTTCACCAGTCAGCACTGACCTGGTGCAGCAAGCCCAACATTAGAGAAAACTAATCTTACAATAATATAAATGAAAATTAACTAGTAGGTCCAGTTATGAAGTATCCATACCTTTCAAGACTTTTCAGATGAACTCATACCAGCTACCTAGTATTAAATCTAGACATATTAAATTTTTTCTAAAACTAATTTTTTTATTTAGATGGAGTCTACAGAAAATATTATAAAGTGCCAGAATTATAGAAACTACACTGATGAAGCTCTAGAAAGCTGCAGTTTCATTTACACACATATGGATCAGATGCATTAGCAATTTACCAGAAAGAGTTTTATACATATCAGAAAGAAGAGCCATATACTATGAACATAATTTTAAGCACAGAGTTTATTTACCATGGGAGCTAGTTATATTTTAGGGTTGTTATATTCTCTATCTTATGTTTTCAAGTGGCAATTTTGTTTCCTTTAATATTGTCTTACAAATGGGTCTTTAATAAACCATGACCTTTTTTCATTATCAATTTTATATAAATAAGCATATCAAAACCATTTAGATAAACCATTGTTAAAGGCCTATGAAATTTTTAAGCATAGTTTTCCTTTTTTTTGAAAGCTATGCAAATTCCAATTTTATTTACAACTTCAGAAACTCCTTTCAGATATTACTGTTACTTTTTCATTTCTTTAAGCAACAGATACAAGAATCAGACAAGTATAAAACCTGCTTAAAATCAGTACTATTTTAATTACTTTGCAATTCCAAGATCACGTTTTCAAACTATTTGCAATTAATTCATAACATTGGAAATGGAAGAATACAAAAATGACCAAAATATTGATTTTAAGAATTTCAGATCCTTTCGATAGATAATATTTTGCTTTTAGGATAATGCATAATAATACTAATAAATTAAGTGTGTAAAAGTATATTTATTTAAAGACACTGATAATAAAGAAAAGCAGAATTTCCAATGCTTTAGGATCTGTTGCTGCAGACACACAAAAATAACTCACTTAATTAATGTTAACAAGTTCAGGTCACATCCACAATTGGATATCTAAATACCTATTTAAGGCTTTTTTAATATTAAAAAAATTGTACAGACTTCACCCTGCCCCCCTCCTCCTTCCTGTCAAAGAATCCAGGATGTAATGAAGGCTTATTTTGCAGCTACTGTTATTGGAACAGCTAGCAATCAATCATTATTATTATTATATACTAATGTTAATCCATCAAGGGATATATTTTTCATTTTCATTTCATCTAGTGGGATGTTGCCACATTATTTCAGCAGTGAATAAACAGATGGTGCTCACTCAGTATAATGGAAAGGAAGGGAATTTGATCACTGGCCCTGTGATCACCAATTAGTTTAAGCTCTTTATCCCACCTAAGTACACACAATAATAAAGTCTATCTAAAAGCCCACTGTTAATATAATCACTTCAGCAGAACAATTTTTTATTATTCAGAGCACAAGAGTCTTATTTGCTGCTTCAAGTTTGTGGGAAAGAAAAGATGAACAAGAGTTTATTTTAGTTTATTCCACTGGCTTGTGCACATACAGACTAGTAGTGATAATTCACAAGGCCAGAGGCTCTCCTCATAGCAGTATATGAAATTAGATCTTGTTTCAGATGTGATGGCTCGTGTGTCAAAGGTCTGCAGCTGCTGTCACTCTTCTCTTTTAGCCTCAGTGGAAAAGCCAGATTCAGCTCTGACTTGTACATCAGACTGCATTTATCATCAGCAATTGTACCAAGGAGAGTGCGTGGCTTCCAATTTTTAGAAATCTAAACGTATTTCAGTTTTGCAAGATTAAATGAAAAATACTGAAGGGACTATGCATCCAAATATGCTTCAGTGACTTCACCCACTGCCTTAATGGAACTTTGTCCCTTATCTATTGTGTCATAGTCTTTAATCAGACAGCTGTTCCTAACTATAGTTGTCCTGTCATGAGTGGAGACTGATAGCGGAGGAGAAGGGCTTATGTACCAATTGCTCTAATTTATCACAGGACCACAAAATAAACGGAAAAATCAAGTTACGAAATGCTTTAAGCATTTTTTTTTGTAAACAGTACCATTCCAGTAAATGTTTTGATTACTGTATGAGCCACTCTAGAAGGAACTTCAATGTTGTTAATCCCTCAACTTTCCCTTTCTATTCATATACAAAATTTTTGTAGCATCAATAATCAAAACACCCCATAAAATCAGGCTGATGAAAACAGATTTTCAAAGTCACAGAGATTAAGAAACAGTCAAACAAAAAGTGGGGGGAAAAAACCCAGATGCTTTTCAAGCAATTTATTCCTGGGGCAACCATCAACCAATAAATTACCAGGTGAGAAATGTGGCTCCATATCAGTTCCTACTGACTTGTGAATAAAGACAGCTCATTACCATGTATGGTAATAAAATCCATATTTCTAGTCATATCTTTCCGAAAGTGTATAAATAATGGCATGGTGAAGAAGAAATGAAATGACTGGAAAGAGCTGTGAGCCTACTTCAGGATCTGTTGCTCTTCTGTTGCAAGGTTTATGTGGACATGCCTAAATGTAATTATTAAAGTGATCACCTAAAAAAAAGGCTTTTTCATTGCAAAAGCTATCACGTGTGATTAACCACGTCACTTATAATCCCCTGAGCAGATCCAGTGCAGCATTGCTATATCCAGTGTATCAGTGTACCCGAGGCTGGGCTCACACATGACTGCAGTGTAACACAGTGGCTCTTCACAGGCTGCTACCCAACCTACCTCGTGAAACAAGAAGCCCCAGCTGGCAAACACAGGTCCCAAAGATGAGATTTCCTTATGCTTCTCAAAGATGTTGAGGACATAAACACTCACTTTTGCCTTTTCAAATTCTCTTTAAATTAGAGGAGGCACAGAAAAGGCATGCATTTTACTCTCCTCTAAGGCTGTTTCAAAACTCATGCTGTATTCTTGTCTATACATTTCAGTATTTGTTTCCTTGTTTTTTATAGAAGCACCCATCACAAACGCAGGGAACTTGCCAAGTCCTCTAAGGATCTCTTCAAACACCACTGAGTCCTAAGCCCTAATTCACATGCTGTGTTTACACATTTAAATTAAACACATCAAACATAAAGTAATGCAAGTATTTGCAGCAGAATCCCAAATATTTTCAGTCAGCTTTAAAGTTTGCTCTGTAAACTGGTAAATCACTACTAAATTATCTGGTTGGCTGTTTACTATGTGACAGCCATGAACAGCTGCTGCTTGCTGCTGGCATATGAAATATTTATTTCCTTAGACACAGTAGATAGTAAATAAATTGTTAGTTTAGACAGGTCTGTTACATACTAGCAATATTCAATTCCTGATGATAAAATTGAAAAAATTTAAAATACTGAAGGTAATAGTCATAAATAATGTTCTTGAAGTATTCTGGAGTCTGGTTTCTTGATCCCCGAACAGAATTAGTTATAAATACTTAACAGAAAAAAAAAATGGCAGTATATTAATGCATATGCAGGTACATCAGCCAAATATTTGTTTAGGAAATACCTTCATCTTCTATGCTAAACTATAATACAAAAGGAACCAAATGAAAGAGGTATTCACGTGCCAAATTAGTATATTTCAGTTAGTTTATGTACAAGATTTAATTAGATTTGGGGATAACAGGCTTTAACCTTTACCCTGTTGATTAATCAACATAGCTTTCCCAGCTGAAACAGAAAAATAAACTAAAGAACCCCAGTAGTGAACACTGTAATTGCTATGCAGTTATTTTAGAGAGAGTATCCAATAACCAGCAGAAGACAAATAGGGCATGTGGTCCCAGTAATCCACCTCTGATGTGATCTTTTATTTACATTTGACAGACAGAAGATTGGCTGTTTCCTCTACTTCCTGCTTTCCCTTGTTGTCTAACAAGCAATAAAAATAGAAAAATAATTCTTCTAAGAAGGAAGTCACATTTGGTCCCTGAACCAAAGGAAAGAAACAAGAGATTCTTTTCTTTAACAGTGTGTGTGAATATTGCCAGACTTACATACAGATTCCTTTTCTGTAGCAAATTTGAGGGCTTTCAGTGAAAACCTAGAACACTTTCAAACCTCAAATACTCTGCTTCTGCCATGACACTGTGAATTGAAGTGGGATTTCTTGTTTAGATACTTCATGCTCCATTCTCTTTTACAGCATGGTTTCCTCTGCCAGAGTGCTTCTCCTAAACACCTCCTCCTCCTGTCACGTCTTACCATCAGAAAAGGAGTTACAGAAGACCAATGTGAAACACCCTCAGCTTATAACTAGAAGTTTAACTCATATTCAAAGAAACGTTCTTTATGAAAACATTTTTTTCAATTTCAAATTATCTTTTCACAAACACACAAAATAATTTTTAAAAGAAAACACAAACAATTTTCTCATTAAAAATAGTTGGGACAAAAATCTCAGTTGCCTCTTCTTTGGTGATTTTCAGAAAATACAGTCTGTGTGTGTGGATTTACTCAGCAAAAAATAAAAACCTATATATATAACTTTCAGTGTCCTGGTTTTTTTATTACATATGCTTCATGCTACAGGGAACATTAATGTGAGATCCTTCCAGCTCTAAATCCACCTTCTGTATTTCAAAGATGCAGAGGAGTACAATCTACAGAACATCAAGTATAGAGCCCATCAGCTTCTTATTTTAATGGATCACTCTGGGAAAGTTAGTTCTTTAAAAAGTTTTTTCTAAATTAATTTTTGTGGAGACATCTAATGAGTGCAGCTTACTAATTTGTGAATTCATTTGTATTTGGCCTACCAAGGTGTTACACTGATAATTGTATTACCTGAGTAAATACTCCTAACCTAAGTTCCATAATGCTAAATTCTAATCTCTTGAGCCAAAGAACATTTCCTTTCCTCTTAGCAGTTTCTCAAGTATCATATCTTTTGTTTCTGAAAAAATGTTAGTACTAGATTATTCTGAACTTTTCATGGAAACACTGAAATTTATTTCCAATGGCAATATGTACAAATTCTGCTTTTGTTTGAAACTTTAGCTTCATAAGAAAAAATTATGAAGGCTCATGTTTCAGATGAAGCTGACTGAGCTGAAAGCCAAATAAAATATAGCTGCTCTATTTCCAGTTCTCCTGGTACAGTGAAAGCATTTTATTGCCAGCCCAACAGCTTGATAGAATCCTGAACAGCAGAGCCATGAACCAGAGATTACTCTTGCTGCTGTGTAGATCCAAGGTTGTTGCTAAAATGAAAGTCTGTTTTTGTGTATACATATGAAACATTTAGGGGAATGGTAAACAGCAATGTATATTATAGAACACAACAGCTCTTTTAACAGTCATTCAGTGTGTTGGGATTCATCCCATTTACCTCATTTATATCCTCTTGAGTGGTGCAGTGTTGGAAGTACTGCGACAGTTCTTCCTCATACTTATCAGCTCTGGAGATCCAGTTTATGCTATCACACTCAAATCTAGCAAGTTCTTGCTTCAGATTCTTTACAGAAACATTCAAGCAATTCTAATGAGGAAAGAGACGAAGAAATGTATCGGTTTCAGGAAATACATTGATTTAACCAAACCAAAACGAAAATCATTGAGGCAGAATGTGCACAGCCAGCCCCAATGGGCTAGAGTAAACTATTAAACCTCCACTGGAAGGAGAGCAAGGCCATAGCAGCTTCATTCACTGGTAGTCTGGGGAGTAGTTTTGGGTCAAAGCAGCAGCCTAAGCATGGTATCTTCTCTGAGCAAAGAGGGAGTGACCTTCTCCAGTCCTTTGCCACCTGGATAATAGCTCCTTTCTGCCATCCATCAGTTCATGGTGTCACAAGAGCAGACTGCTGATAGAAATAATCTAGCCAAGTCATAAGGAAAGTCTTGCTTTCTTAGTAAGTGAATGAATACAGGGCAATGAAAATTCTTCCCTGAATAAATAATTCCTTTCTAAAATGATATCCATCCTGTCATGCAAATCAGTCTTGAATCCACTAATAATGTAACATTGTTATTACATTGTCTCTTTTGTTCTTCTGTTATCCTTTCTTTAAAGGAGAATAAATCTGCAAAGCATCTTTTATAAAGTAGCAGGATTGTAATGCAGAGATTCAAGAAATTGCCATCAGGACCTTGAACTTGACAAAACATACTAAAAGTAAATTATTACTTTTTTTTTTTTTCCAAGAAATGATATTTTAAGCTTAATTTCCTTAAGGCTCTCTCTGTATTTTTCTCAGAGTAGTAATACATATTTACACATCTAAAATTCAGCCAGATAAGTCCAATAGTCTGTCATATTTATCCTTGATTTCATAAATTATTCTACTTACACTCACAGGTTGCTGCACTGCAGACAAGATATCTACTCCTTGGGTAATAAGTAGAGTATACAGCTGTCTAATATGTGCATGTTTCTCCTGAGAATTCACAAGGTAGGCTTTAGCCTGGTGCACATTTTCAGGGTCCCCACATATTTCAGGAATATCCAGTTCTCCTGATTTTGATAGACATTCCAGCTGAAATACACAAAAATGAAAATCAGCATCTGTTTAAAATATTTTTTTTTCCTTACCCTTGGGTTTATGTAATTAAAATGGGGTTCAGATCTGAGTTTTAAATTCTATTGATTCATACAGTTTTAGATCCAATTTTAATTCTGGTCACCCGGCTGATTAATCTTATTTCTTTGGGGAAAAGGAAAGAAAAGCAACAGGAACCAAAACTAAAGATAGTTTGACTGCAATGGGAAGAATGTTTATTTTAAAATGTTATACTCACTTCTTTTTTAATGTGATGGAATTTGACTGTCTTGCTGAAAATCTCATCATATTCTATCATTGCATCCTTTACTCTTTGATGGAAATTAATAAGCTCACTTATTCTCTCAGAATTCTCTTTCACAGGAAATCCTTTCTGGCTGGGCAATTCCAGTAGTTTTACCAGGTACTCAAGCTCAGCATTCAGTTGCTAACAAAAATCACAGAAGTTATTCAATTTGCACAAACATAATTGCAATTTTTCCTTTACATTTGATGAAATAACCACCTAACAATGGTAAATTGCCTTGGGGAGAAGTCAATGCCTGCCCTTAAAAACACTATGATACGTACATTTTGGTAGGCATGAATCTCAGCTATCACCCAGCCTTGCATGAAAACAATCAAACATAATTAAAGGGCAATGGCAGAGAGAATTGCTCAAACTCAGACACAGTATTCACAGGAGGTGGAAAGGTCACTATGATGTACCTCAGCCTCTGACCTACTCTCAATTGAAAAGCACAGAGCTGATGCTCTCCTTGTATATCTACCACCCCTGTGCTTGTGTGTCACTTGAATACAGAGCTAACAGCACACAAGACTTTCTCTGGACACTGAAGGCAAAATGTCTTTACTCCTACCCTATAAACACACACAAACACTTCCTCCTGAAAAACTGATGTAAAACATAAAACACTTCAACCCCATACAGAGTATCTGGCGTCACTGAGGATGTGAATATTTACAGGACCAAAAAGAGCTTTTGATGCACCCTTCACTCCACTAATTTGGTTTCTCACCTCATAGTGAGGTTTCATTTGGTTCAGCTTTTCCTGTAGTTCCAAAACAATTATGAGGTCACTTCCAAGGTCAACTGGTACTGCAAGCTGTAGGGCCTCTTGAAGAATCTCTAATCCACGGGCAGTCTAAAAGAGGATCAAAATATTCAGCATTTCTAACTGAATTTAAAGAAACCCCACATTTAAAGTCAAACCTAAATTTGTAACAAAAGCTTCTTCAGACCAGGCATCCAGATGCTGTCAATAAAGCCTCTCTGTCTCAAACCTTCTGAGTGATAAGGGTGATAAGCTATCTTTAGGACAGACAGCAGGAAGAAACTACTCAGATGCCAAGACTGCAGGACCCACAGACACTATTTCTGTGATAACAAATGTGCTGGTGCACTGCTGAGTTGCACTAGAGATACACCAGCCTAGCTGGTGTTTCTGGTTCTGCTACTAGCCTTGCTAGTGCTTCTTTTAAGGAACACTTCACACTCTTCCTGGGCCAGGAAGGTTTCCATCCTCTGTATGAACCTGGTTGGACTTCAGTTTAGTAACTATTAGGGCACAGTTTGGTTTAGCAACTGTTCAGTCTCAAAGAAATGGTGCTTTTAAAGAGAATTTAAAAATTAGTGCCGGTAAAACATTGTTAAACTTCATTAAAACTTAGAATTCAAAGTGGAGACTTGGACTTGTATACAAGTACTTGGATACATCTGAGTAAGGGAAAAAAAGATCAAAAACATTTCATGGTTCCTGACTGACAGAACAGAGAACAGACTGTGGACAAGAATCTTACCAATCACCACTCTTTATTAAATAATACCTGATGAGAGAGTCACAGACAAGTTAATAGCAATCTAGAAATATTTGTCACATTTGCTTTCTTCCTAGTTGTTTTACTTACAATTTTTAGTTGTTCTTTAAATATCTGGCACTGTTGCTTGATGGGTTTTACTTGAGTAATTTTTAAATTCCAGATTGCCCAAAGATCAGACAGTTCTTTCCTTTCTTCATTTAGATTAATAATGATATCTTCTACTATTTTTATCGATTTTTCTACTTCTAATATTAAACTCTCATTTACCTGGAAAATAAACAAACATATTTTTCCACATGTTTTTATAACATATAATTAAAACCCCATAATTTTAAACAAAGCTGAATAAGGCATCAACTATTCTAGTGTAACTTTTTTTGTAGAAAATGATACTTTTAAATACGTTTTCCACTTAATATTTTGTAGAAATAGGCAAGGATTGACAGAATTTGTAAACATAAAGCTGGAGTTTAAAACATAGTTAGTAATGACTGAATTATTGAAATCTGATGTCTGTTTCACACTCAGACAAAATAAAAGAATTTCTGACTAAAAAGACCTACCCAAAATGGCCTTTCAGAGAATAAATAGCAACTGGTAAACAAAGTAGGTGAAGAAAATACCACCTCTTTGTGTCGATAAACAAAGCAGCACTGAAGCACAGGAGGGCTAAAGTGTATTTGAATATTTGGTATTTTTTTCCTCTTTTCAGTAGAACCTCTATGAGAAATACCAGAAAACTGAGTAATGCCGTTTCTGGTTTTCCCATTTAGTTATATTTCTTTTTCCCTAAGAGAAGTTGTTTTAGTTAATTACTGCTATGATCCATATCTTCCAGATATTTCAAAGCTACAATCTTGGAATATAATGGGAAGAGAGTAGTAGAAAATATGGTGACAACATATATCCAGGTGTTTAGGGAGATAATGTCTGAAGATACTTTGCCATTACTCTGTCTTGCCTTTGCTTGGCTGCATCCAGCAGGGACACACACCCTGCAGCCACACAGAGCCTGAGCACGTTCCCTCAACTGGTTTTCCAATTGCATCCTGCTGTAGTTCACCAACACCACCTCCCCCTTCCCAGCCTAATATGTAACTGCTCCTTAGTCTGTCCTATAAAAGCAAAAAGAACAGCTGGGTATTCAGGCTATCCTCATTTATTTGGATTACTTTAGGAGGTGGAGCTTAGGGAATGATTGCACATTTCAATCACCTCATGAAGTGGTGTTGTAAAATTAAACAGAGATGCCTAGCCAGTGTAGCTGTTGGACAGAATGTAAAGACAATGGAAAAAATTACCTGCAAAGAAGTAGCTCTAACATCCATTTCTTTAGAAGAATTCCTACATTCAGTCAGTAAAGACTCCCTGCCTCTTAGTGGAAGTAAAATAAACTTAATATTGTACTTGTGTATATGCTGCTTTCCAACATGAAAAAACCCCAGATATGAACATGAATTACATTTGCATGCATGGACTGGGTCATTAAGGGCTCTGTCATTTCTGAGCACAAAACTTTTTATATTACCAAAACCGCTCAAATACTTCTGAGAGTATATATCAGCATTAGCCCCTTTGAAACCAGGTACACAATCCATCAGGCATAGAACTAGGACTGGACCTCATAACATATTCAATATGGTTTATCAGATTATACTCACCACATTTACTAAATTAAGAAAATACCAACCCATATTTTGGGTGGAAAAAGTCTTCTTTATAGTCTTTTGCCACTGAGTATTAGCTGACTCTATTGCAATTTTATTTTCAGTCTCTCTGTTTGTTGGTAGGGGTTTTGAATTATAGAATTCCTTCAGATTTTTAATATCATCATTCACCTACAGGAAGACATTAAATAAATATCAGAAAACAAATCAAAACTTGAGGTGATATAATCAGAAATTATAGAGATATGATAAATTTGAATAGCGCCCTCTGAATCTTCTCTTTATTTTAAGATGAGTCCCTAGAATATTTACAAACACCAAACAAAAAAAGTCTGCTTGCCAATGAGTAGATGGCAAGCAGACAGGTGACAGCAATTAGCTCAATTTCTGTCAAATATCATTACATGATTTTAATGTACCAGTATATCAATGCACTGATTTTCACTGATCTGCTTAATATGAAGTAACTGTTGTTAACAATGGTCAGAAGTTGATGTAATACAATTTTTTTTGTAGTTCATCATGCAATAAATAAATCCTATGGCTGATTTTATCTGATAGGTTCCATTCTATCCTCAATTTCTTTCTAAATATTAAAGAACAGCTACCACATTATAGAATCTTAAAACAGAATCTAAATCAAAATGAAAATTAACTGTCCTGGACACAACTAGGGGAGCTACCAAAATTATGTTGGTATTGAATTGATTATGATTTGAGCTAGAGCTAGTTTTTATTTCATTTTTAAATCCAATCATATGAATTAGCATGTCAGCGGAAGTAGTGTAAGACAGCAATAAAAATCCCTATGAACATATCATAGGACATTTTAAAAAGTTATATGAAGCAAATCAGTAAATTTCATATTCAGAATACCTATATGGAAGCATTTTTATCATGCATATAATGAGAGTGCACATGTGCAGAGGAGAAAAATCTAAATCAATTACAATCCTTCCTACAATGGAAACAAATTTTTCAATTGTAAGATTTTAGAGTCTAGTCAGAGAATAAGTAATCCGTACCTCTTTAGCTGACTGCAAAAACGCCACATAAGTTTCTAGAATTTCTAGCTTTGAACTAATATTTTTTTCAATTTTTTTCAGTTCTTTATTCAGAAAGTCAGCTCTGCTAGAAAAAGCCGCCACCTGCTTGGGTTCCAACTCTTCCATATTTTTGATGATTCCCTCAGCTGCTTTCAGTTCACATGAAGTTTCCTTTGAAGACAGAAGCATAACAAAAAAACAATGTGTATAATGACTGGAAGGGACTTGTGAATATTGATATCGCATTGTTAATTTTAACTAGGATTTCTTTCTTATGTATAATTTAATTACTTGTTTGAAGAAGAGCTCACAATGGAGATTAAATCACAGAAACATCCATTTCTTTCCTAAAAATGATAGGTGTAGTTATTGTAATAGAGACTTTGAAAGCTAACATATCACAGTCCCCAGAAGGAATAGTTAGAAGAGGTGTATAGTTAGAAGAGTGTATATGCCTGTCAGGCCAAAGTAGACACTGCAGCAAACAAAATCAACACCCTGTCATGCAAAAAGTTGGCAGAAAAGACACTTAAAACTATTTTAAAATCTTGAGGAACAAAAAGATATTCTTGCTTATCTGCTGAAATTTTAATATTACTATGTGCTCTCCAGAATTGTTTTAAAGTGAATTTTATTTCCATAGGTACTGTACAAATCCATCCCTTCGACCCCACAAGCTGTTGCCTGAAATAAAAAAGTACTCTGCAGGGGCAATGGAATTTTAAGTACTGAAATTACATAGGATACTCCTAAAATACACACTGCCATGCTGTTCAGCTTAGGCTGAAATATGCTCCTATGCCAAGGCTATAGAAGGGATTCAAGTAGTTTTAACCCACTTTCAGATACTGCAGGGCTGCTATGGGAGTGGGAAAGGCCCTGGATGGGACCTAAAAATAGCGTCACACGTGGCTGAGTGCTGCAGGGCTCTCGTTAAATGGCTGCATGACATGGCCAATGGATCTCTTTACTGCCTCCTTTACAGTTTCTCTAAATGGGAGCTATTTTTTCTTTTTTGCCAGTTCCTCCCTTATATTTGGCATAATAAACCATAAGAAGCTTTTCCTCTAACTCTGGCTGTCTTGATAATTATTAAACCTGGTGCCTCACGTAGGAGTAGCAATCCACATTTGAAGATTCTTCCTATCAAGAGCTGGTACGAGGATCCTGAGGCAGTTACAAATAGCACAGTCAGATAGAGACGGTGGAGAAAAACAGTGATTTAAGGACTGTAATATTATCTGTGCTTTTGTTATTAACTACAGTTTTAAAACAAACCATAGACCTATTTCCTTTAAAAGAAACTCTCAGCATCTCACCTTATTTAGAATTACATACAGGAAGATGAAGCACTTTTAGATACATTTGTATCTAAAAGTGCTTCACATTACTGAAAGGGTTTCTTACCTTTGTTTGTTTAGATAGTTCAAGGTGTTTGTCCAAAATTCTTTCTGACTCCCACAAATACGAGCCAATCTCCATTCCAACTGCGAGTATCGGGGTGAGTTTTTTAATTGATTGCGACACCTTCATTTGAAAGTATTATTCACATTAATTTATAGAAGTATTTATAAATCCAGTATAATGCATATTTTTATATTAAAAAAATGAGGTAACAGTTGTCTGTTGGTGAGTAGATTATATTTCTGTGCATAAGGTCATGGTTTAAACCCAACTGGCAACAAATACCACACAGCTGCTCACACTCACACACCCCTCAACCCCAAATGAGACTGAGAGAAGAAATGAAGTTAAAACTTATGCTTTAATTTCATATGTAGTCAGAGAAAGGAATTAAAATATAAAGGAAGAAAACTCTACTATTTCTTCAACAAGTATGATCAAAACCCCTTCTTGTTTGATCTCATTTTATTGGCAGCACTTTCCTTTACCCTAAATATCTGAGGCTTGTGATTTCAATGTGGCACAACTGCACTATAATCTTGCTATTATAGCCCTGGCAGAAATATTTTGATTCTGCTCCAGGTTTGGGGTTTGTTTTTTTTTTTTCAGAAAGTACATTTAAAGCTTCTCTGACAAGGTGAGAGACCTAATTTTGTGCAGGTACATGTATAGAATTCTCTTCCACTGTCACTAAGATATTATGTGTGCACTGTGATAACAAAACAGATTATGAAGAGCACAGGCAGGTGATGCACATAGTTATTTTTACACATGTGAATTTACATCTAACATTTTTCTTAAGAACTGGCTGCTAATTGAGGTTCAAACTTTATTATATGAGGCTGAGGGGCAATTGAATTTAGCACCAGATTATTTGGGATCATTTGCTTTTGAGAGTTGAGATGAAAGGTGTACTGCTTGATAGCAATATAACAATAAGCACACTCCACTGCAATAAGCAATTGTGTCATGACACAATGTTCTCTAATGCAAGCCTGGGGAAAAAGTGATTTGATTTACTTTCTTGGTCTACACTCCTGGTTTCCTTCATATGAACCTTGCTAAAAGACTATACTTTTTTATTAGAATTTACACATGGAAACTTATTTAGGAACTATTTGTGTATTCCATCTCTGATAAGTTATTTAAAGGATGTGTAGAACTAAATGACATTCAGCCTTTTAAAGAAGGCTCTCATGTCCTTGATGCATCAATACCTTAATTAACAAGAGAAATTTTTATAGTGAATAGAATCCAATCTCCTTCAGATTTACTGAAAATTTGCTGTGGTTCAGTGATCATGCTTATTAACCCTCAATTTTGCCACACTTTTATTTTTATCTTTAGCCACAAAAAAAAAAAAAAAAACCAAAAAAAAAAAACCAAAAAAAAAAAG